>JAODAL010028299.1:0-53564 GCA_025379985.1 Phyllomedusa bahiana | reverse complement strand
CGGGGCTCTAGGTCTCTCTATTATCTCTGTGGAAACAATCACCAAAATGGGGAAACTTCATATTATTTCAAATCCATTCTCCTCCCTTCCCAGAGCCAGAACTTTGTCATTTTTCCACCTATATAGACAGATGAGGGCTTTTATTCTACAGGACAATATGTTCTTTATAATGGTGTCATTCATATAAACATAGAATATACTGGGGAACGGCAAAAAAAATCTAAGAGGGCAAAATGTGAAAATAATGAAACGTACTCGCGCCGTGTTTGCGGCTTTGTTTTTACGCCGTTCAATATTCGGCACAACTGATGTGTTCTCTGTTTTCTACAGGTCGATACGAATCCGTTAACATGAGACATGTAGGTTTCTTTATGTTTTGATGCTGTAAAAAAATTCATGTTAGAATTGAACATGGGGGTGACATTAATTGCCTACGTTGGTGTGGCATTGATTGCATACCATCCTCAATCAGACGAGGCAATATTGACCAGCGGCTGCTCCAGAGGGAGTGCTTCTGGATATTTACTTTGAACACAATGACCCCCCATGGATTAAATGAAAATCTGGACTTTAGTTGCTTTTTGTAAAAATTGATATTATTCATCAATGTGGAAATAATTAATATACTCATCTCTATCTCATTATGTAAGAGCCTGATAGTTCTGTCGGTTATTCCCTTTCCCCCTCTCTTTTCTTCTTTGAGTCATATGTACCTGTCAAAATATCGTATTAATGAAGAATTAGTGCTGTCATCATACACCTATTTTTTCATCATCGCTGGACTTGTACATTGTTACAGACACCGGCGTTACCCTTTTTTTGTGTGCGTTACGGCTCCTGCGGACGCATTACAGTCTGGGGTAGGCATCGCGGACCTATTGTCCGTGACGTCATTCATCTAGCACGTGCGCATGCGCCACGGTTGCTATGGACGCACCAGTTGTGTACTGGGCGTTGTGACGCGGACGCTCCTGACGTCACTGGAGCGCCGCGTATTTTAGAGCCGTCCCTCATGTCTGCTCGGCGTCTCACTCCTCCGGCCACTACCGGGACACCTCTACAAGGTGCGAGACGCGCATGAATTCACTACTCGCGGACACGTAAGTTTGTTTAACATCTATCAGCCCTCTTGGTGCTCATACACTTATGTGTCTATGTATTGCTTATACTGGGCTCTTTTTTTGTCTCACCTAGATATCAATGCCCTTCTATATTCATGCCTTGTTTTCCTGGATATCTACATATCTCTTGTTTTCATTGGGAGTGTTGTGAGTATACCCAGGATTTACGCCCTTACTAGGCTTTATTTGTTAGCCTTTTTTCCCTAAAGGTCTCTAAGCTCTTTATCATCCCCTGAGGCGATCAATATTGGAGGATCGAAACATGTAGGGATGGGACCGATAGGTTTTTGTTTAGGGTAAGTGTTAACAGGGTGAGGTTCCTGTCAGGATCGCCCTTATCAGGGCGTTATTCCTGTTGTATGTGTCAGGCTAGGGACTTGCAGTCCTCTTCAGGGTGGTTATAGGGCTGCAGTAAACCATTGGTCCCTTGGCCTTGGTCGAATGAGCAAATATATTGTGTTTCTGTTTTTGTTTTTTGTGAGGGGGCATAAATATTTGTTTTAATTAAACATATTAAAGGTTAAGTTTTATAGCCATTCCTCTCTCAGGTTTTGTAATTTTTTGGCTTTCTGAGGTTCAGTATCCACTTTTGGTGGATTACTTAGGTCTGTAAAAAAATTCCCAACATTTTCTATTTTTTGAAATTTGTGCCGCGGCGCCATTTTCTGTGACCAATAACTTTTTCATACTGACACCTACGGACCTGAGGGAGGGGCAGGTTTTGTGCGCTCAAATGCACTTTTTATTGCCACCAGTTTAACATTCATGCGACTTTTTGATCACTTTTATTCCAAATTTTAGGGGACGAGAAATGATCAAAAACCGCAATTTTGTTGTTTCGAATTTTCTTCTTCTTCGGTGTTCAGCGAACGGGGTGAAAAATAATATATTCTAATAGATCAGACTTTTTTTTGGACGCGGCGACACCAAATATGGGGAACTTGTCTAGTTTATTTTTGAAAAGATGTCAGCACTGCGAGATCCGCGCATCCCCCATAGGGACCACATCCCTCATCATCCGCCGCAGGGGCCACATCCCCCATCATCCCCCATAGGGGCCGCATCCCCCATCATCCGTCGCAGGGGCCACATCCCCCATCATCCCCCATAGGGGCCGCATCCCCCAGCATCCGCCGCAGGGGCCTAAAATCCCCCCCAATCATCCCCCGAAAGGGCCCCGCATCCCCATCCCCCCCTCCCCCCAAAAAAAGGGGCCGCAACCCCCCCATCATCCACCGCGGGGGGCCCCCCCATCCCCCCTTTCCATCCCCCCCCGCAGGGGCCCCCCCATCCCCCCCCTAAACCCCGCCGGGGGGGGCCCCCGCATCCCTCACCCATCCCCCCCGCGGGGGCCCGGAACCCCCTTCACCCCCCCCCCCGCAGGGGCCCCGCCCCCCCCATATCCCCCCGCGGGGGCCGATCCCATTTCTGCCGCAGGGGCCCAAAAGGCCCTTTTCCATCTGCCGGGGGGGCCAAAACCCCCTTCTTTAAACCCCGGAGGGGCCCCCTCCCCTAAATCATCTGCCGCGGGGCCGCTTCCCCATCATCGGCCGCAGGGGCCCGGGCATCCCTCACCTTCTGCCGCGGGGGGCCGCACCCCTTTCCATCATCTCCCGCGGGCCGCATCCTCATCATCCGCCGGGGGGCCCGCCCATCCCCCTCATCCCGCGGGGGCCCGGGATCCCCCATACCCGCCCGGGGGGACCCGCTTCCCCCTTCATCCGCCAGGGGCCACTCCCATCATCCGCCGCAGGGCCCGCATCCCCCCATCCCCCGCAGGGACCCCCCATCCCCATTTCCCCGGGGACCGAAATCCCCCATTACCCCCGAGGGGGCCCGCATCCACCCCCATAATCCCCCGGCCGGGGGGAACCACATTCCCATAATCCACCGAAAGGGAAACCGCCCCCCTTTTTTATCCCCCCCCTGGGGACCCCCACCCCCCAAACATCCCCGAAAAGGGCCCCTTTCCCCCAAAATTCTTCCGCCGCAGGGACCGCCCCCCCCATTTTCCGCCGCAAGTGGCCACAGTGGAATCCCCCCCCCAAAGGGACTGCAGGGCCCCCGTTTTTATAAACCTTCTCGGCTGCAGTCCCCCCGGTTTTTCTCAGACATTGAGAACAGAGGAAGAATCCCCTTTCGGGACCCAAAAAGTTTGTCTAAATTCCCAAAAAACCCGCTCTAAATCTCACAATAGAAATGAGGGAAAAAATGTACGAAAACCCGCCCCAAGGGCAACCCAAGGGGGGGCAAATACAAAAAGGATGAGATTTTCTGTGTGAAGGAAAACCCGCGAAGGGGGGGCGTGGCCCTTGATAGGGGAAATACGAGGTCCCCTAGGTTTTCCGTGTGCAGCCAATCAGGGGGTTCGAGGGGGGACCCTTTTTAGGGAAAATTTAAGGAGTCGGGTTGTGAGCCAATCAGCTAAAGAGGGCAGGTCCTGATAGGAAAAATACGATGTCATATCAGTTCTCCTTTGGTCCGCCCCCCCTGCTTTTTAAAAACCCGGGCCCCCGGGCTGAAGACATTCGTCTCTGAAAATTTCGTGAGATGTCGGGAAAGGGGCCCAAAAGGAGGGAAAGGTCTCGCGTAAGGGGGGGCCCCAACCCGGCCCAACGGGAAAGGGAAATGGCGGGATAAAAACCAGGGATAAACCAAAAGCCTGACCCCGCCTTCTGCTCGCGGGGGGGGGGTTTCAAGCGGTTTCCCGGCCCCCATCTAGAAGGGGCCCTGGGGGTCCTAAATTTTTCCCTGGAGAACGTCTTTGGGGGAGGGCCGTCACCTACCCCGAGCCCCCCAGGGGAAAGGCCGTCCCGCCAGGGAGTGGTGAAAGCGCTCAAGCGCCGGGGCCGCACTTTTCTACGGTTCGGGGGTTTAAATCTCTTCCCGTTCATTATAACCCCAAAGGTTTTCTCAGGGGCCCCCAAATATCTATGGGGGGAACCCTGTTTTTCCCGTGCGGGTACCCCCTGTTGGTCCCAGTGATCGCTCCGATGTTTCCCGTGGAGTTCCTGCGGGTTGTATTGGGGGGAAAAAACCCCCCCGGGAGAGCGGTAAAGAGGCTTCCCCCGAGCGATCATGGGGAAGCGGGGCCGGGGTTTTTTCCCTTCAGAGCTTTCCCAGTGTTGCCCCCGGTGCCCGGGTAAAAAAAAAAGCAAATCCCCGGGAAAAAGGGGCGCGGGCTCCTGGAGCCGTGCAAACCCCTCAGTTTTTAAAAAACGGGTTAAATAGCCGGATTTGGGCGGGGAATGTATGTGAGGTTCCCTCATTTTTCCGCTTCTCCTGCTTTTTTCTCCTTTGTTCGGGCCCCCTTTTCCCCTGACGCTGGAGGATAATCCCAGAGTTTCCCCCCGCGAGGTGGAGCCGGGATTCCCCATCTTATACTCCCCTAATCCCCCTCCGTCACCCCCAACCTCAAAGGAAACCCTTAAAGGAAAATTTGTAGTAAAAGCGCGGGCTGGCGGTTGGATACAGGGCGTAAAGGTCCCCTTTCGGGGCATCCAGGCTGCGGGGACCCGGAGGAGCAGGAGTTGGAGCTTCCCCTTTTTTGTGGAGGGAGCGGGGGGAAGGGGGGCCCCGGGGGCTCAGCCCGATACACGCTCCATTTCCTGCCCCCCCGGTCGAAGGAGGCCCAGGCGGAAAAATGAGCGGGAACCTCACAGTACATAGCCCCGCCCACATCCGGGCTCATTAACCCTTTATAGAGACTGAGATCAGCAGCTTCTTCAGGAGCCCGCGCCCTTATTCCCGGTGATCGCTGTTACCCTTTAAGGTCTCTAATGTCCGGTCACCGGGCGCAGTTTCCATGGGAAAAGGGTTGAAGGAGATTTAGGAAAAATCTGTCCCCTTTTAAATTGCGGACTGAGTCTGGTTTTCAATGGCGGGGTCAGTGCCTGCGGCTCCCGCGGGGGGGAGCCCCGAGCCCCCGCTTTAGTACTTAATAAGGGGAAAGGGGCCCCACGGGGGGGGAGCCTATCCCGGGTGAATGGAGAATTACAGTGTAATAATTTTTAAATAAAAAAGGGAAAGCAAAAATTTAAAAAATTTTGACAAATTAAATTATAAACCCCCAAGGTGAGATTAAGGTCGGCGTCTATTTATTGAATTTCCCACAATTAAGTCTTTAAAAAATGTAAAAAAATATTCAAAAAAGTTTTTTCCCGGGCAAAAAAACAGGACTGGGATGATCGGGCCTGACAAACCCCAAGGACCCTGTTATTTTTCTTTCTCGAATCCCTAAGAACAAGTTTCTAAAAAAAGGACCTTGGATATCGAAGAAAGAAAGTTTATAATCGTGACGGTGGGAGATGTAAAAAGTGGGGGCAAAGGGGGGGAAAGGGGCTTATAAAAAAATTTTAAAATATCACATTACGAAAATAAACCCTTTTAATTACCCAAGATTTTACATTCAAAAAAAAAAAACTTAAAAACCCGTCCCCCCCCTCGGGGACCAGCGGCCAAACCCTCTGTTTGGGTTGTGGGGGCTCTGAAAAGACCCCTTTTGGGGTTTTTTGGGGGTGGGGAAAGGTTTTCACTTGCTTTTTGGTTTTGCTGCTCCCCGTTTCTTGGGCAGCACCCCGGGCCCGGGATGTTGGGCGGGACGCCCCCCTGGGGATTGGTCACCCCCCCCCAGCCCTGTTGAGCCCCCATGTCGTTGCGCACGGCCAGCTGCGGTGTCGGGGGATGATGCGGGTCTTTTGTTGTCCCGGGCGGCATTTTCCCGGTAAAATCCCGGATCTCCGCGGTCAGATACTCCAGCACAGCGGCGATAGAGGGGGGCGCCCCGGCCCCCCCACCCCCTCAGGTAGGGGGGCCCTTTCGGAGAAGTTTTGTGCCCCGGGCCCACGGGGAACTGCAGCCCTGCCGGGGGTGAGCGGGTTTTTGGGCCCTTTGCCGGGCTTTGGCCCCCTTGTTTGCCCCGTCAGACATCGCCCAGAGACTTCACGAAGCTTCCGAAAAATTTAGAGAAAAAGAGTCTGGGGCGGTGCTCCCTCTTTATTTTTCAAGGCCCCCCCCTTGCCCCGGCCAAAGATCCTTTTCATTGGAAAGGGGTAAGTCGGCAAACCCTTTCCCGGGCTTGAGGAAACCCAATCAGCTGTAAGGGGGGGGCTATGACGTTGACCCCAAAGTTCCCCAAAGACTTTTTATCCAATTTGAAAAAAGCGAGCAGCGGCAGTGGGTTTAAATTTGGGATGCATGGCTATAAAAACCCCTGCGGTGGGCGGCGCAAGGTTTTTTTCTTTTCAGCTGTAAAGGAAAATTGTTGGGTTTTTTTCATGCCTGATTCCCCCCAAGTGCGCGCGCCCAAGAAAGGGGTCCAAGGGGAAAACCCTCCCCCAAGGGCCCGAAGAAAGGGCGGCAAGAAAGGGGAGGAAGGAGGGCCCCAAGGAGAGCTACTCCCCTTTTAGTGTACAAAGGGGCTCAAAACAGGGGCAACCCCACCCGGAATTTTCCCCAAGGGTATGACCATCATGAAATCCCCGTTTAAGGGAAAATTTCCCAGCGCATCGCAGGGGAAGCGTTTCCCCCTGGCTCACTACAACAAACGCCCCCCCATTAAACCCCCGGGAGACCGAAACCCCCGTGGCCTGTGCTTTCCCGGGAGCTGGACCCAAACCCCGCCGTGTTTCCCAGGGCACCAAGGCCGTCACCAAGTACCCAGCGCCCCAAATGATCCGGACCCCAAATTAAAAAAAAAGGCCCCTTTTCGAGCCGCCCAAAACCTCTGGAGTGAGTGGCGCCGCGGGCCCCCCCGGGACCGCCCCTTTAATGGTGCCCGTTGTACCCCAGATCCCCGAGGAGCAGAGAGAGGTTTTGGATTTTGGGAATTTTTAAAGGGTGCGGCGCTTTTGAAATTAGGGAATTCTTTGTTTTGTGGGAAAGTAAATTTTCCGGTTTATTATTTTAAGATATTTATGGAAAAAAACTGGCGGGGTGGATATTTTTTTTGGGGATCTTTCCCCAAGGGAGAAATCATGGTTTGTTATTCCCGGGGGTTTTGTGGGGAATTGAGGTTCGGGGGAAAAAAAAAAGTTTTTCCCATCTCCCGCCAAAAGGGCACTAATTAGTTTTAATGTTGTTTTGTGTTTCCATAGAAAGTCTGAAGGGGGGAGCGAGTGCTCCCCAAAGCTTCCCAAACCCAAAAGGGTCGGGCCCCAATAGAATTCTTTTGATTTTATCCTCCCTAATTAATAAAAAATCAGGGTATTTTAATACTATCCCGTTTTTCATTCCCCGTTCATAAAAAACCCAAACCCTCTGAGTATTAGGAAAAAAAACGGGTTTTTTGATCGTTGCTTTATAGAAAAAATTTTTTATATTTGTTTAAAAACGAAATATAAAAGTTTTTTTCCCAAAAAAAAATTAAAAAAAAATTTTTTATTAATGAATTTATTCTGTTTTGATCTTTTTTTATAAAACATATCGTATTTTAAAATTATATAATGGAAAAAAAATTAGATTTACATTTCTCACAAATGTTTTTTTCCTGCTCCCAAACCCCCAGGGATGGGGCTGGGGGAGCCACAAATCCGGCATTGGGTTTTGCTCCGAGCCCCGGACAGGTGAATAGAGCTCTGGACCTGGAAAACCCTTCATCACAATGAGGTGTTGGCAGCGTGAGACCCCCTTTTGGGGTTTTCCAAAAAGATGATTTCTGGACATTTGTCTATGGGGGGAGCCGGGGCCCTTTCTGCTGCACGAGTTTATTTTAACTTTTTTATTACAAAAATAACATTATTTTTACTGGGATATTTTTATGGTTTTTATGAATGTAGGGGGACACATTTTCTCAATCCGCACTTTTGTACAATTTTTGGGGGCAGTAGAATTTTTGGAAAAAAAAGAAAAAAACAAAAACTCCCCCCTCCCCCCCCGAGGCGGGAAAATCCCGGGGAAACGGCCCGAAAATGAGGGGGAAAATTCAAAAAAAACCCGCCGCTTCTGTGATCACCCAAAGGGGCGAGGGGGGGCCAGGGGCGTTACTGTGCTTTATAAATCTTTAATTTATCCGCTCTGAATATCAATTATATATATTTTTTCTGTTATAATAAAAACTGACTTCTGGCCAGAGCAGAGCTGTGCCCGGTTTATCCCCGGGGCTCCCATTGTCGCGCAGCCGCCGACAGATTCCTGATGCCCGCAAATAATGGAATGAAAAGGAGAACAGAAAGCCCGGGAAGGCCCCGGCTCACCCAGGCGAGGTGTCTCCACGGGGCAGGAAAAACCTCGCATTGTGAGGGGAACCCGGAGGAACACAATGTTGCGGGGAACCGTCAATCTAGAACCTCGTATTGTGACGCACTGAGTGGCTACAATGTTCCCCTGCATAAAAGGCTCCGCAATGTGAAGGGGCTAATCAAAGCCAAACGGGCGCACTCAGGGGGGAGGCGGCAAAACTTCCCCCCCCAAGACTTTAACCCTTTGAACTCCCGGTTCATTTAACCCAGGGACCGGGGCGTGTTTTATAAAAGCTTTTTCCGGGTTTTTAAAACTGTGGAAACAATCTGAAACCCCCACACTGACATCATTTTTAAATACTCATTTGTTAAAAAGGTTTTAACCCTGAGCGCTGTTCCTGCTCCCAACGCCCCCCTTCTTTCCTTCCCCCTAGATCACAAAGCGGGGGGGGGGGGGGGGGGGGGGGTGTCCCAATTAAAGACGGCGGCCTAATTAAGGCTTGGGGGCCGCAAATTTTAGTTACAAACTTTTCGGTCCTACAATTCCTTGTTTTTTGTGAAAAATTTAAAAAAAATTTTGGAAAAAAATGTGTTTTTTTTTAAAGGTTTTTCATATTAAACAGATAATTATTCCACTCAAAATAGTTTATAAATAACATCAACTTTATGTTCACATAATTTTTTAAATGCCTTTTTTGTTTTTTTACAACATTAGGGGGTTTAGAAATTTAGTTGCGATTTTTTCATATTAAAAAAATAAAAAATTTACCGATTTTTCAGGGCCCCCCATTTTTTTCGTGGCTTTGGGGGCCTGGATGACAGAAACCCCATAAATGATTCCATCAAAAATGTCCCCCTTTTGAAGTTTATTAAAACCCTTGGTGTTTTCCCAAAAATTATTTAAAGGGGTCATCTACTACAGGGATTTCTGTTTTTAATTTAAGATTTTTCAAAAAAAAATTCATTTTCAATATTTGCCTTTAAAATATTGCCCTTTCCTATTCCAAGAAAATCCCCTCTTGTAGGACGGGCATCAGTTTCTCAGGTCCCCTATATCTACAAAACCTTTTTACTCTCCCCTTGATGGGCTGCCAGAAACTGGGTGGGCTATAGTTTACAAAATTTGGCTTTACAGGCCGGGTAGAAGCCATTTAAAACACCCCCCAAAATTTTTAAACAAAAACCAAAAAAAAACAGAACTGAGGTAAAATGAACCCTTAAAGGGTCAATCTCATAAAGGGTTGGGAACATCGGCAGAAAGCGCAGCAGAGCCCCCCTCCCATAGCATTGTCCGGGCCATCATCTTGGAAAAACCAAGGGTCTCATCGCTCCCCAAAACCCCTCTTTGTGTTTAAGGGTTTTCCCAGGTCCAGAGCTCTATTCCCCGTGTCCGGGGCTGGGGAGCAAAACCCCAAAAGCCGGGATTGTGGCTCCTCAGCCCCAGCCCGGCGGATTAGGAGCAGGAAAAAAAAAATTTTTGGGTGAGAAATGAAAATCTAAATTTTTCTTTAAATAGGAATTAAAACAATGTTTATTTATAAAAAGATAAAAAAACAAAATTAATTAATTGTTAAACAAAATTTTTTTTTTTTTTAGGCGTTTATTTTTTCGAAAATTAAAAAAAAATTAATTAGAATTATTTTTTATAAACAAGATCAAAAAAACCCAATTTATTTCCTAAAAACTCAATGTCTTTTTCCTTTGGGAAAAAACTGGAAAAAAAAAAACGGGGTTGCCTTAAAAAGGGAAGTAAAGAAAAATATCGTCAGCCCTTTCCTATGGTGAACACGTTTAAAAAAACATTATACAAAAGAGTGTCTTTTGGCGAAAATGGAAGGAAAAAATTTGGTTGTGTCAACCTAAAGGGTCCCAGCAAACCCGCGAAAAAATTTAAAATTAGTTCTGCCTGTGGAATGGGTTTTAAGAAAACCATTAGTACTATGGGAACCAGTGCTGGAAAGCCATCAGGAGGAAAAAACAGTCTGTAGATATAGCAAACCTGAGAAGCTGATGCAGTCCATACAAAGGGGATATCTAGGAATAGGAAGGATGATGTTAAATTTACACATATTGCAAAAATGACTTTTTTTTGTGAAAAAAAAACCCCTTTAAAATGGATTTTTAAATTTTAAATTTTTACTCTTTTTTTCAAAATTTTTAATTTTTATCCTTTTTTTAAATTTGGGAAAACAATAGAGGTTACCAGGGAAAAGTGACATAAAAAAATGTTTCCCCCTACCTCTGTCATTTTTAGAGATATTTCCCCAAAGGGCCCTAGAACATATTTGGCTCAAACCCCAACCCCCTAAAAGGAGGAGCACCTACTGGACTTTGGGGGTCTCATTTTATTAGCATATTTTTTTTGGGCCCCAAATTTCACGTTTGGGAGGCCCCTAAGAGGGTAAAAAAAAAAATAAAAAATCCTAAAAGGGCCCCAATTTTGGAGACTACACCCCTAAGGAATGTTTTCCCGGGCTGCAGTGGGGAAAAATTTACCACAAAGATGTTTCACAATTTTTTCATTTTTAGCCTGTTAAAATAAAAATTAAAATTTTTTTTTTTTTTTTTGTTTTAGATGAAAATATTTTATCTTTACAAGGGAAACCTGGAAAAAAAAAACACAAAAAAAAAATGTTACAGGGAAATTTTCCCCCAAGTTTGGGGAATAAACCCGAAAAGTCTTGGTTGCATGTCAGGGCGAAAAAAGAGGCGACACTATTCGACCCATGGAAGGCAGATTTTGTGATGCCCATGTCGCATTTACAAAAGCCCCCAAAGTACCAGAACAAGAGAAACCTTCCAGAAGTCGCCCGATTTTGTTTTCAGCACCCCTTCATGGATCTCATATGAGTTTTATTGTCCATTTTGCACAGTGTTCCAAGTTTTTTTTTTATTTATTTTGGCATGAATCGGAAAATGGCCAAAAAAAAACCAGCAATTCTGCTCCATTTTATTACTTTTACACAACAAAATGCAATAGTAAAAAAAAAAAAAATTAAAAAAAAAATGTGTTTTTTTTTTGAGCCTGTTTATATTCTGATAACTTTATATTTTAAAAATTTTTCTGTGAACAGAGTTGTTTAGGGGCTTTTTTGTGAGGTGAGTTGTTCATGTCTCATTATGTAGTTTTATTTGACACTCTTGATCGCTTTTTTATCAAGGATTTTAGGAGGCGGGATAAACAAAAATACAACAATCCGGTAAAGTTTTTTTTTTTTTAATTTTTTCATTAATGTTCATTTACTGCATCAGTCTGAATACAATTACAGATTTTTATGTTTAGCAATAAAAAAAGTCTTTTATTGTGTAAAACAATATTTATGCATCGTTATCAGCTAATAGCCGTAACTTTTTTTTCAGACAAAGAGCTGTTGAAAGGGTTTCCTTTTTAATTGGACAAATGATGCTTCATCGGCACACACTATGTTTTAAAATAACACTTTGATCATTTTTTATTTTATATTATGTGCTGCAGGTTGAACCAATTCACAATTCTGTCTTTTTTTATTGGAGGTGGGGGGGTTTGGTTTTTTTCTTATACAAATTCTGTTTATGTTCTCTTGGTACATGCACTCACTGCTATCAGAAGTCACGAAGGAAAGTTGAGAGAGAGGTAATGTCCGGATTGACCCACCGAGGGACGTGGCGTGGCCTGCCTCCATCTCAGAATGGATCCCCTGTTATGCCCTAAGCTCTTCAGCTTTACCCTGTATGCACATCTGGTGACACACATACGGCTGAAATCCATGCAGGCCAATCGCTCCCTACACCCACTGACCACTACTGTGGGCTGGTGGCAAGCCTATGGCCTACAGTAGTACGTGGCCATGAAATACGACAAGACATCACACAACTCCCGCACTGAGCAGGAAGGCAAGCACATGGCACAAGCTGTTTGGAGCATTTAATGGGAGAGGCAATATTTTTTTTTTTTTTTTTTTTTAACTGGTCGGAAGGGGCAAATACCTACCTACATCATACAATTATCTACTTATAGGAGACAATACCCACCTACATAAGGCATATTCTACTACACGTAGTGCTATAAGTATCTAAAAAACCTATAAACAACAGTCTATACTACCTATAGAGGCATATACCTATCAACCTACAATGGGCATATGATAACTACGAGTAGCACATACCAACCTACAATGGACATATACTACCTATATACTGTCATGTACCATCCTTACCATACGTAGGCATATAGTACCTATAAAAAATGCAATACCTACACTACAACGGGCATATATAACCTATAGATAAGACATAAACTTACTGCAGTGGCAATAGGACCTATAGGAGGCATGTACCCAACCTATCACCTACAGATGGAATATAACTACCGTATAGAAGAACATATACCTACCTACGACAGCTCATAGGCATATACCAAACATATAGCGGGCATAGGGCATATACTACCAACACAGCATCACTGTACTCTAATTGGTTAAACATAATTCTTAGTCGAAATTGGTGGAGACACCCCCAATCCAGTAGGTGCACATATTTACTATTTCACTGTAATTAGTTACATTTCAGTCCCCATTTCTTGCAGATAAACAAGGCTACCTGGCCTGCTGCCAATCGTGAGATCAGCTGTATCCTCACTTTGAGGCTTCATAAGACACTATCCTAATTATCTCTATCACGACATTCCAGTGGCAATCAGCCAGGAGCATCTTCTCACACCGCGTAGTACAGATCATAGAATATCATGAGGTATATATGGTATAGTCTAAGAAATACCACTCCATAAATTAAATCATCAGAACAGAAAGTCTGTACTTTATCCACAAAAATTCTTAAATATAGATCTGACTACAGGGCCTCTATACCTAAATATTGACAAGATGGATTTATATCTACCATAGACTACAGGAGACCTAATGACCAACCTAACATGGGCCTAAATTCCCTGCTTACTAGAAGCAAAAAACTTATCTACTGGGGGTCACTTATATCTAACTTAATAGGGGGCTACATCCCTATCTAATATACTTATGGAGGGTCTATATATCTACCTGCTATAATGGAGAGGGCTATATACCAATAATAATAGGGGTCTTAATACCTATCCAGTAGAGGAGCAGGGTTCCCAAAAGACGAGTCTGTGAAAACTCCGGTCAGTAGCCCTGATCAAAAAGTTGCATCTGATTTGGAATAAAATAGATACAGTAGTACCCTAGCAATGGGTAGGGAGGGCCTTTGCTCTACTCTAGGGGCCCTGAAATGGCTGATAGGTGACTGATGGACGCCACGAGAGGAGGCAACCTACATACTTAACAAGGGCCTTTATAAAATATCGACCTAACGGGGACTTGATACCTACCTAACAGGAGACATCTGTGCCTACCTTTCTACTTAATGGAGGACCTAAATAACTAACTTTTAAAGCTGCTTTCACATCAAGGGAGGTGCAGTGAGCCCTAACTGGAACCCAGCCCACTGTCCCTGCCTACTTGACGTGCTGCCCTTAGCGCAGACGGCAACTTGGCGACAGTCCCTGCGCTCTAAAGGTGCTGGGGCCGTTCATAAGAAAATAGTCAAACAGTCCAGGTCAATATCAAAAAGGAACGCCACAGCCACAAATCAAACCAGAGGAATAAACGTGAAACAAGTGAGGTCAAAAGGCCAAACGGAAGCAAAGCACAAAATCAGGAGACAAGCCGGATCAGGAGAACAAGCCCGAGTCAGGTATACTGGGTAGTAAAACCAACAACACACCCCAAAAAGATCAAAATCACCCACTATGGTAGCCTGAATATCACACAGGGCGCAGCAGTCAGCTTTTCAGGGATTTTAAATGGGATCCTGGAAACCGGCCCCTGCAGCTGATTTGGAGCGACCTCCTGTCCTCCCATTGGCTGGTGCACTCGCCCCCTGTCAGGAGTGGCTGGGCGTCTGTCACTCACAGAGCTGTCAGCAGCAAGTGTATCAGGGAGGGAGCGCACATCAGCTGTTGCAGCCTGTCTGCAGTCTGAGCACAGCTTAGCCCTGACAGCTACCTACTTAAGTGTGTATCCCCCATTCTAGCGGCGCCGCTGCCCGCATGTCGAGCAGCGGACATGCTTGTCCTGCTGACCAAGTCCCTGCTCACTTACCCGGCCATGCTCCCGCTGCTGCTCCTGCCTCCCGGCGCGCGCGTCCCCGCTGCCTAGGGCGCGCGCGCTCCGGCTCTGTAAATTTAAAGGGCCAGCGCACCGGTAACTGGGTATTGCCGGCCGCTGCCTTTATTTAAGCCTGCCTCTTCCTGATGCCCTTGCCGGATCTTTAGTGCCATTAGCCTACTGAGAAAGCGTTCCTGAAGTCTTGTTCTGATCACTGTGTACCGTACCGTTTGCTTCCGTCCCTCGACCACGAATCTTGCCGCCTGCCCTGACCTTCCTGCCTGTCCCCGACTACGAGCCTGTCTTCTGATTTTGTACCACGCTACACCTCGGCTGCCTCCGCAAGCAAGTCACGTCAGGGGTAGCGACCTGGTAGCAATCCGCCGCAGCAAGTCCATCCCGCTTTGCGACGGTCTCTGGTGAAAACCGGGACCTACTTAGATTCCGCTCCCTGGCGCGGCTACTACCATCGCTTGCGGTTGTCCAGTGGATCCACTACCTCCAACCGTGACAGTAAGATCCGGCCATGGATCCCGCCAAGGTGCCTCTGCACAGCGTCGCTGATCTAACCATCATCGTGGCGCAGCAATCCCAGCAGATCGCTCAGCAGGCCCAGCAACTCAGCCATCTCTCCGCCATGATGCAGCAGTTCCTGGCCGCCCAGCAGCAGCAACCCGCTCCCGTGGCTCCCGCTGCCCCTCCGGTTCCGGCTCCGACCGCTGGTCCACGGCTCCGTCTATCTATGCCGTCCAAGTTCGATGGGGACTCCAAGGCCTGCAGGGGCTTTATCACCCAATGCTCCCTGCATATCGAATTAATGGGCAACCAATTTCCTACCGAACGGTCTAAGGTGGCGTTCGTGCTCAGCCTTCTCTCCGGGAAAGCCCTGGCCTGGGCTACTCCCCTCTGGGACAGGGACGATCCGGTCACAGCCAACCTGGCTACCTTCCTCACCGAGTTCAGGAGTGTATTCGAGGAACCGGCCCGGGCTTCATCTGCCGAGACCGCCTTGCTAAACCTGCGCCAAGGGGATTCTTCCGTAGGCGACTATGCCGTACGTTTCCGCACGTTGGCTTCCGAGTTATCTTGGAATGAAGCGGCGTTGACTGCCACCTTCAAGAAGGGCCTCTCCAGCCGCGTCAAGGATGCCCTATCTGCCCGGGATCTCCCGTCTTGCTTGAGTGACCTTATCTCCCTGGCCACTCGGATTGACATCCGTTTCTCGGAACGCCAGGAGGAACTCCGGCAAGAACGGGAACAGGCTAGACCCCGCCGTCTCCCTCGTCTGGCTCCAGTTTTTCAAGTTGCCCTCTTCACCTGCCGCCGAGGAAGCCATGGAAGTGGATAGAGCCCACCTGTCTAACAACTGAGCTAACCAGAAGACGTGAGGAGAATCTTTGTCTGTACTGCGGCAGTGCAGACCATTTCCGCAGATCCTGCCCACTGCGCCCTCAGCGTCCGGGAAACGGGCGCACCTAGGGTACGTAGGCGAGGCGTCCCTAGGTGAGAGCAAGCCCTCTCCTCGCCTGACCATGCCCGTGATCGTCGGCACTGGGCCTGGTTCCCAGTTTCACGCTACTGCTTTCCTGGACTCTGGGTCTGCTGGAAATTTCTTGGACGCTGCCCTGGTGTCCCAGCATAAGCTCCCTGTGATCCGCCTGGAGAAGCCCCTACTCATCTCCTCTGTCAGTGGTGAGATTCTCAAGGATCCAATTCGGTTCCGGACTGAGCCTCTGGTCCTACAAGTAGGGGTACTGCACAAGGAGAGACTTGCGTTCTACGTACTACCCCGGTCCTCCTCGTCCATTCTCCTGGGTCTCCCGTGGTTGCAACGCCATGCTCCCGTGCTCGACTGGCAGACGGGCGAAGTCCTGAGTTGGGGTTCGGAGTGTCAGTCTCGCTGTTTGGTGGCACCTCGCCCGGTGCTTACCGCTTCTCCTGGGTCGTCTAAGCCTCTGACGGGCCTTCCCGCACCATACCAAGCCTTCGCAGACGTCTTCTCTGAGAAGCAAGCTGAGACGTTGCCGCCCCATCGCCCATACGACTGTCCTGTTGATCTGGTGCCCGGGACGTCTCCTCCACGTGGCAGGGTTTACCCCCTGGCGGTACCTGAGACCTTGGCTATGTCTACATAATCAAGGAGAATCTCCAGAAGGGTTCATCCGCAAGTCCTCCTCTCCAGCTGGAGCAGGGTTATTTTTCGTGGCTAAGAAGGACGGTACTCTATGTCCTTGCATAGACTATCGAGGCCTCAATAAGATCACGGTAAAGAACCGCTATCCTCTGCCCCTGATCACGGAGCTTTTTTACCGGCTACGAGGTGCCAAGATCTTTACTAAACTGAACCTGCGAGGGGCTTATAACCTCATACGGATACGTGAGGGCGATGAATGGAAGACCGCTTTCTCTTCTTGACCCGCTGCAATCAGGTTTCCGCACCCTAAACTCCACGGAAACTGCCTTAGTTAAAGTCTCAAATGACCTCCTAACAGCAAAATCTCAGGGCAACTACTCATTGTTGCTTCTCTTGGATCTCTCTGCAGCATTTGACACTGTGGATCACCACCTTCTCCTCAGCATGCTCCGTGCCATTGGCCTCCAGGACACCGCTCTCGCTTGGTTCTCGTCCTACTCTCTGACCGCTCCTCAGTGTCTCGTTTTCTGGTTCGACCTCCTCACCTCTTCCTCTTGCTGTTGGGTTCCTCAGGGATCAGTTCTAGGTCCTCTCCTCTTTTCATTGTACACCAGCCCCCATTGGACAAACCATCAGTAGATTTGGCTTCCAGTACCATCTCTATGCGGA
Organism: Phyllomedusa bahiana; assembly: GCA_025379985.1. NCBI lineage: Eukaryota > Metazoa > Chordata > Amphibia > Anura > Hylidae > Phyllomedusa > Phyllomedusa bahiana. The sequence goes on along the minus strand of JAODAL010028299.1, from coordinate 36,346 downwards.
TGACACCCAATTATACACCTCCTCCCGTGACATCACTCCTGACCTGCTACAAAACACCAGGGACTGCCTGTCCGCTGTCTCTGACATCACGTCCTCTCTCCATCTGAAACTAAACCCTACTAAGACTGAACTTCTTGTCTTTCCGCCATCTACTAACCAACCCCCCCCCTGCTATTTCTGTTTCTCTGTATGTGGTACCACCATTTCTCCTAGGCAGCAGGCCCGCTGTCTAGGGGTTATATTGGATTCTGATCTGACCTTCTCCCCATATATCCAATCCCTTGCCCGCTCCTGTCACCTGCACCTCAAGAATATCTCCAAAATCCGTCCATTTCTCACTGTGGAAACAACTCAAACTCTCATTGTTGCTCTTATTCTTTCTCGTCTTGACTACTGCAACTCCTTGCTTATCGGTCTCCCTCTCTGCAAACTCTCCCCTCTCCAATCTGTCCAGAATGCAGCAGCCAGGCTTGTCTTTCTTTCCAGCCGCTATACTGATGCCTCTACCCTGTGTCAGTCACTGCACTGGTTGCCCATCCAGTACAGGATACAGTATAAACTCAGCACTCTCACCCCTAAAGCTCTCCACAGCGCTGCTCCTCCGTACATCTCCTCCCTAGTCTCTGTCTACCGCCCTACCCGTGCTCTCCGCTCTGCTGATGATATCAGGTTACACACCTCACTCATCCGAACCTCCCATGCCCGCCTACAAGATTTCACACGTGCGGCACCAATTCTCTGGAATATGCTACCGCGGGCGATCAGGCACATTCACAACCCTCACAGTTTTAAGAGGGCCCTGAAAATACATCTTCTCGGTCTGGCCCACCAAGATCCCTAACTGCTATCACACACATCTGTCACTCCCTGCACTTGGGCACTCACAGGCACTTATCTGTATATAGATGTACAGTCTGGGTGGCAGGCTCATCCATTTTTCATGTAAACCACCCCCTATTTATGAAACATGGCCGGACCATTGTAAACTTGGCACTTCTTACCGTATGTTTCACCCATACACCCTAATAGATTGTAGCTCTCACGAGCAGGGCCCTCACACCTTGTGTCTCATTTGTAAGTACTTTTAATGTGTAATGACTGTATGTTTACCTTGAATTTGTAAAGTGCTGCGGAATATGTTGGCTCTATAGAAATAAAGATTATTATTATTATTATTATTATTATTTCAACACCCGCGACGGGCACTTCAAGTATCTGGTCATGCCCTTCGGGCTCTGCAATGCCCCAGCCGTCTTCCAAGAATTCGTTAATGACATCTTCCGGGACCTCCTGTACACGTGCGTGGTTGTGTATCTAGACGACATTCTGGTGTTCTCCCCTGACCTTGAGTCCCATCAAGTTCACGTATGACAAGTCCTCAGACGTCTAAGGGCCAACCGCCTTTATGCCAAACTTGAGAAATGCCTGTTTCATCAGCAGAGTCTACCATTCCTCGGCTACATCATTTCCGACAAGAGCCTACAGATGGACCCCGCGAAGTTGTCTGCCGTCCTACAGTGGCCGCGCCCCGTGGGTCTCCGTGCCATACAAAGATTCCTGGGGTTCGCCAACTACTATAGGCAATTTATACCTCATTTCTCCTTGCTGGCATCTCCCATAGTGGCTTTGACCAAGAAGAACGCAAATCCAAAGCTCTGGCCACCAGCGGCAGAGGAAGCCTTCTCTAAGTTAAAGTCTGCCTTCGCCTCCGCGCCGATACTCTCCCGGCCAGATACAGAACAACCATTTTTCCTCGAAGTCGACGCCTCCTCGGTGGGGGCCGGGGCCGTACTCTCCCAGAAAGGACCCAAAGGCAAGACCCTCACTTGCGGGTTCTTTTGTAAAAGTTTTTCCTCTGCTGAAAGGAACTACTCTATCGGCGACCGGGAATTGCTGGCCATCAAGCTGGCACTGGAAGAATGGAGATATCTCTTGGAGGGGGCTCGTCACCCTGTCAGCATCTATACTGACCATAAAAATCTGCTGTATCTCCAGACTGCCCAACGCTTAAATCCACGCCAGGCTCGTTGGTCTCTCTTCTTCTCCCGGTTTAATTTTCTCATTCATTTTCACCCTGCGGAACGAAATGTCAAGGCCGACGCTCTCTCCCGTGCTTCGGATGTGACTGGGGACGAGTCCACTCCACGGCACATTATCCCTCCAGAACGGCTCATCTCGGCCGCACCGATAGATCTACAACGCATGCCTCCCGGCAAGACATACGTCCGTCCCGCTCTTCGGAAGAAGATATTGTCATGGGGTCATTGCTCCCGTATGGCGGGGCACCCAGGAGTGCAGAGGTCCTGCTCTCTCATCTCTCGATTCTACTGGTGGCCGAGCCTAGCCCAGGATGTTCGTGAGTTCGTGGAGGCCTGCGCTTCCTGTGCCCGGAACAAGTCTCCTCGTCTCAAACCGGCAGGTCTGCTCCTGCCTCTACCTATACCCAGCTGTCCTTGGACCCATGTGGCCATGGATTTTATCACGGATCTCCCTCCTTCCGCTGGCAACACCGTGATCTGGGTGGTTACAGACCGGTTTTCAAAGATGTCCCACTTGATTCCTCTGCCGGGCCTGCCCCAGCTCCTCGCCTGCCAGTCTATTTTTTTCTTCATATTTTTTCGGCTGCATGGGCTCCCTCGGCACATAGTGTCGGACCGTGGCGTTCAATTTGTCTCCAGATTCTGGCGCTCCCTCTGTAACCAACTACAAATGAAACTGGACTTTTCTTCAGCCTACCACCCCCAGTCCAATGGGCAGGTAGAGAGAGTAAACCAGACCCTAGGTTGCTACCTGCGCCACTTTGTCTCCGCGCGCCAGGATGATTGGTCCAGCTTGTTGCCCTGGGCCGAGTTCTCATATAACTCATTGGACTCGGAATCTGCTGGTGCTGCTCCTTTCTTTATTGTCTACGGGCGACATCCCCGCCCACCCCTCCCCCTTTCTGTGTCCTCGGAGGTCCCGGCTGTGGAAGAGCTGGTCCAGGACCTGACAGCTATCTGGAAACAGACTCACCATTCGCTATCCCTGGCCTCCGCCCGCACCAAGGCTCAAGCCGACAAAAAGCGAAGACCTCCGCCAACCTTCTCGCCAGGTGACAAGGTGTGGTTGTCGGCTAAATATATACGTTTCAAGGTTCCCAGCTATAAGCTGGGTCCCCGGTTCCTGGGTCCATTCGAGGTGCTCAAGCGCATTAACCCAGTAGCATACAAGCTCCGCCTTCCCCCCACTATGAGGGTCCCGAACTCCTTCCATGTCTCCCTGCTAAAACCGGTCGTCCTTAATCGCTTCTCTCGGGTACTTGCTCCTCCCACTCCTGAGGCCGATACCACCGATGTCTTTACGGTAAAGGAGATTCTAGATATGAAGACGGTCAGAGGGAAGCGGTTTTTTCTCATTGACTGGAAGGGGTTCGGGCCCGAAGAGAGGTCCTGGGAGCCAGAAAACAATATTCTGGATCGTGACATAATTCAGAGGTTCCTCCAGGCCAGAAGGAGTGGGAGGCGAAGTACTGTCATGGGTGTGCCCGCGACCCCCGTCCCGGGTCGCGGGCACACCCGTGGTCACCGTACGTGCGGCACCGCCGCCCGCATGACGGGCGGTGGGCGCGCTCACCCGGCCGGCCCGGCTCCTCTCTACTTACCCGGCCGCGCTCCTGTCTCTGCTCCAGCCTCCTGGTGCGCGCGTCCCCGACATCTAAGGCGCGCGTGCGCCGGCACTTGCGAGATTTAAAGGGCAGTGCACCGGTAATTGGCTATTGCCGGTCATGCCCTTATTTTAAGCCTGCCCCTTCCTGGGGCTGTTGCCGGATCTTTAGTGCCATTTCAGCCTATAGAGAAAGCGTTACTAGCCTTGTTCCTGACTTACCGTGTACCATACCATTAGCTTCCGTTCCTCGACCATGCATCTTGCCGCCTGCCCTGACCTAGTGCCTGTCCACGACCACGAACCTGTGCCGCCTGCCCTGACCTTCTGCCTGTCCCCGACTACGAGCCTGCCTGACGATTCTGCACCACGCTATACCTTGGCTGCCACCGCAAGCAAGTCACGTCAGGGGTAACGACCTGGTAGACTCCCGCCGCAGCAAGTCCATCCCGCGTTGCGGCGGGCTCTGGTGAAAACCGGGGGCTACTTAGATTCCGTTCCCTGGTGTGGCTTACACCATCGCTTGTGGTGGTCAAGTGGACTCACCTCCTACGTCCGGGTACGTGACACTGGCTTTATAAATCTACTTTAAAGGGACGTAAGCATAGTACTTTATCTTGTATATTATACAGACAAATAAGATATTTCGTTGTTCCCTGATGAACCCACGGGACCAGTGGTGGAAACGCGTCGGATATGTTTGCATGTTGTATTTGTGCTGCATCTAATGTCTGTCATATTGTTTTTCTGTTTCACCATTGATAGTGGATGCCGTCCTTGCTTTTTGTCATGGTTATATGTGTTCTGTGTTTAGTATTTTTTCTTTAGTATTGTTAGATACTGTTAGGGTGTTCCAGTGCGGGGTCGCCCTTGTCGGGGCGAGTGCTCTGCTGTTCAGTAATTTTTGTGCATTTTTTGTCCATTATTCATATTTTTGGTGCAGGTACCATTTTAAATTATACATTAAAAGTTATATTTTAACTATACCCATAGACATTAGTTATACTCTAGGTGGTTTTTCTGAGTTTACTTACCTACTTTATGGGAACACTAAATGGGAGCATCTTGGAGATATTAAGCATTGTCAATAAATTTCGATAGCACGACATATATGGCAAGAACATGGGGAGATTATTCCAACTTTGCATTTTCATGCATTGAAAAAATAAAGAAAAGGATATAGACAGAAAATTGTTGCTGAAAGAAACAGAACGGACATTTAGATTAAAAACCTTGTAGCCAGAGAAACTGAATGAGACATTGGGGTTTGGATGCTTTATCTGATGGCTAATGGGTACGCTCTTTATGTGGTTCTACATAATGGGGTCATGGGAATGTTCTTGAGCCTTCAGACTATAGTGTATAATACTGGTTTGGTCTTATTTGGGTTATTGAGTTTATTAATATCTGCCCATACTTGCTGTACCTGGCCCCCTATTGTGCTAAATTGGAATGGGCTCTCTTTCAGGGGTATCTGTTGCCAGTCTCGGGGCTGCTCACCTATTATTTGTTCTTTTTAGGTTGGATTATGGTTTGTATTATGGGGTCACTTGGGGCAAGACTGTTTGTGATTAATTGAAGGCAACCTAGAACAATATCTGACTATTTACCTCTTTGGTAGAGTTATTTTCCTATTATGTACTGTTGCCAGATTTCTAGGATTTGTACATTTTATGTGTTTGTACTGAGTGGCGGAGACGACAGCTCCGCCGGCATGGCAGCATAACTGTTGCTTTGCGCATGCGCGAGTTTGGTGCGGGTATCGTGAGCACTGGGTTGCGCTGCTGTGTGCATGCACGTGACTTTCTCATTCATGCGAGAGTAAGTTGGTGAGTGTGGATAGATCATTTTGTGCAGTATTGTCATGATTACAAGACCGGACACATGCGCAGTGGAAAGATTTGAACGCCAACCCAGTGGGGAGATACATTAAATGGTGGAAATGAACAGGTACTTCTCTAAATGTAATTGGGCTATGGGAGTGATTTGTGGCATATATAGGGAGTGGGATGAGCAAGGTGTGGGCAGTGCATCTTATTTGTCAGGCTGCAAGGAGGCGAGTTTCAGTATCCAAGGAACCATCTGGCATTCCCACAATTTTGGATTCATTATTGATATATATCCCCTGATCAACCCCCGCCGAGTTGATGAGGGAGAAATGCATCAAGATTTGGACCCATACTGGCAAACAAGTCGTGTTATACACACTGTCACCTGGAAATGGTGGTAATACCGGTGTTTAGGTCATATTGTATTTATGTACATTTATTTTGTGTGGTATTCTCTAAGTGACTAGGGAGTGCTCGGGGGGGGAAGGGGGTGGGGCTGCCCTTGTCGGGGCGATTACTCCGCTTCTTTGAGGGATATTAAAGGGTTCAATATAAGGCTAGTCCCATGTGATTTGAAATACTAGATACCTGATCCCTCTTGATGATAATAATATCCCTAGATAGTATGATGGGATGTATACACACCTCCTCTAACCATTGAGATAAATATAAATATATGACAATTTCTCCCGACCATAACTTATCTCTGCAGAATTTACCACAAAAACATCTTAGAGTTAGGAATTGGTAGGGAAGTGCTGGAAAGGCAATAAGTCTGTTATGGGCGCCAGTCCAATTAAGTAAGAAGGGAGTAATGTAGCCAACCATTAAGTAGGTGGGTATATAGACCCACAGTAGGTAGGTATATAGGACCATTGTAGATAGGTATAGTAGCCCCTTGTAGGTATTAATACAGCCCCGGTAGACATATATTCCCCCTGTAGGTAGTAACATATCTATGCCCCCTGTAGGTAGATAGGTATGTATACAGCCCCCTCCAAATAGATGCTACTCCCAGTATCTCCTAGGCCTAATGCCTAGGGCCTAAGACGTGGGCTGTCAGTCCATGAGATACACTGGCGCAGGAGATGTGAGAATATTGCTGTATCACGCCCCCTGCACCCCTGGCTCACAGGGATATTCCATCTGTGGTGAGAGAGGTGATAAGTTTCGGATTTCAGTTTTGCCATAGTTGCGGCGATGCGACCGGTCCCGGCTTGCACAATAATGTTCTGCCTGATATCACCATTAATGAGGCTCGGGGCTCACCGGGGGTTTCACCAACTCCCAGGAGGACCAGTCCGAGCCTGTATAGTGGTTTATATTCAGTAATGGCATGGTGCAGTGGTGTTATTCAGTCACTATGTGGTGGTGATATGTGGTGGTATTATTCAGTCACTATATGGTGGTGATATGTGGACTGGCGGGAGGAGCGGAAATTGTATGTGGGCTGGGGGTTGGTGGAAATTGGATGTGGACTGGAGGGGGGTCAGATACTGTATGGGGGCTGGTAGGGAGGTGGTTATATTATGGGGGCTGGTGGGAGGTGGTGGATATTGTATGAGTAGTGGTGGTGGGGTGGATACTGTGTGTAGCCCATTAGGTGAAGCATTTATTGTGTGTGGATGGGTGGGTGGGAAATTGTATGTGGTTTGGTGAGGGGATGGTGGACACTGAATGTGGACTGGTAAGGGGGAGGTGGATATTTTATGTGGCCTGGTGGGGAGTCGATACTCTACATGGGGTGATGGCGGATATTGTATGTAGGCTGGTCGAGGGAGCGGATACTGTATGGAGGTTGATGGAGTGAATATTGTATGAGGGCTGGTGGGGAGAACAGATTGTATATGTGTTCTGGTGGGGGAAGCAGATATTGTATGTGGGCTGGTGGGGGAGTGGATATTGTATGTGGATTGGTGGGGGAGTGGATATTGTATGGGGGCTGGTGGGGAGGTGGATATTGTATAGGGGCTGGTGGGGGAGTGGATATTGTATGGGGGCTGGTGGGGAGGTGGATATTGTATGGGGGCTGGTGGGGAGGTGGATATTGTATGGGGGCTGGTGGGGAGGTGGATATTGTATGGGGGCTGGTGGGGAGGTGGATATTGTATGGGGGCTGGTGGGGAGGTGGATATTGTATGTGGCTGGTGGGGAGGTGGATATTGTATGTGGGCTGGTGGGGAGGTGGATATTGTATGTGGGTTGGTGGGGAGGTGGATATTGTATGAGGGTTGGTGGAGGAGGTGGATATTGTATGTGGGTTGGTGGGGGAGGTGGATATTGTATGGGGGTTGGTGGAGGAGGTGGATATTGTATGAGGGTTGGTGGAGGAGGTGGATATTGTATGAGGGTTGGTGGGGGAGTGGATATTGTATAGGGGCTGGTGGGGAGGTGGATATTGTATAGGGGCTGGTGGGGAGGTGGATACTGTATGTGGATTGGTGGGGGAGTGGATATTGTATGGGGGCTGGTGGGGAGGTGGATATTGTATGGGGGCTGGTGGGGAGGTGGATATTGTATGTGGCTGGTGGGGAGGTGGATATTGTATGTGGCTGGTGGGGAGGTGGATATTGTATGGGGGCTGGTGGGGGAGGATATTGTATGTGGGCTGGTGGGGGAGTGGATATTGTATAGGGGCTGGTGGGGAGGTGGATATTGTATAGGGGCTGGTGGGGGAGGTGGATATTGTATAGGGGCTGGTGGGGGAGGATATTATATGTGGACTGGTGGGGGGTGGATATTGTATGTGGCTGGTGGGGAGTGGATATTGTATGGGGGCTGGTGGGGGAGTGGATATTGTATGGGGGCTGGTGGGGAGGTGGATATTGTATAGGGGCTGGTGGGGAGGTGGATATTGTATGGGGGCTGGTGAGGAGTGGATGCTGTATGTGGATTGGTGGGGGAGTGGATATTGTATGGGGGCTGGTGGGGGAGTGGATATTGTATGGGGGCTGGTAAGGTTGTTGCCAGGGTTGCTTTTTAGTCATAAACTTTCCTGCTAATATAAAACCCTCACACAGCTCCATGGACAGAAAAGTAACAAAAAAAAGTTTTGACTTTTAGAATATAGTAACTGAAAACATGATGTGTTTAAAGTAATGATTACGATTACTGTCCCGGCACCCAAGCAAAAGGGCTGTCAATTTACCAGCACAGTGATCCTCAGTCATCACGGGGCGACGATACAAGCAGTCGGTTATAGGTCAGATTATACAACGGCAGATCACAGCCCAGATAGTGTTTCTCACCAAAACAATATGTCAAGACCAAAATTACCCATAGCAACAATAAACAAGGACTAAATTATACCTCCACATAACTACCACATATCACCACCATAAAGTGACTGAATAATACATCACACCATTGCTGGATATAAACCATTACACTAAGACCAATACTTGTGTAACACAGTGACCATATGCAGGTAGAAACCAGTGTACACAGGCTCTGCAGACTGTATATTACCTCAATACAGTGACCACATAGCAGTAGATACCTGTAACGGGTGGCGCTGCATCCCGGTCGGCGGGTCGCGGGTGCACCCGTGTCCCTCTCTACGGGCGCCCGGCGGGGATGGGTGGCGCCGCTGGCCGTGCTGCTGGCTGCGGGCGCACCCGCCCCAACCACCCACCCCATCCACTTACCTGACCACGCTCCTGCCCTGCTCTCTCCCCCTGCCAGCCAGAATGCGCGCCCACACTCGTTCAAATTTAAAGGGCCAATGCGCCGGTAATTGATTAATTGCCGGGCGCTGACCCTATATAGGTTATGGATCCACGTCACTTCCCTGCTGGATCTTTGTTGCCTCCATGCCCTAGAGAAAGTGTCATCATTGTTCTTGTCTCTGCCGTGTTCCTGACCTCCACCTATGTTTCTCGACTCTGAACCTTGCCGCCTGCCCTGACCTTGCCGCCTGTCCCCGACTACGTCTACGCCTCACAAGTCTGTACCACGCTCACCCTTGGCTGCCACTGCAAGCAAGTCACGTCAGGGGTAGCAACCTGGTAGACTCCCGCCGCAGCAAGTCCATCCTGCTTTGCGGCGGGCTCTGGTGAAAACCGGGGGCTACTTAGATTCCGCTCTCTGGCGTGGCTCACACCACCGCTTGCGGTGTTCCAGAGGATCCACTGTCCCGGCCGTTACAGTAAGATCCAGCCAGCGATCCCACCAAGGTGCCCCTGCCTAGCATTGCGGACCTTACACCATTGTCGCCAGCAATCACAACAGATCTCTCAACAGGCACAGCAATTGGGCCAGCTTTCTGCCATGATGCGGCAACTCCTGGGGTCCCAGCAGCAGTCGCCACTTCCGCTGGTGGTACCTTCTACACCAGCTGTTCCGACGGGGACCCGAAGCTCTGCCGGGGTTTCATCACCCAGTGTTCGATGCACGTGGAACTGATGGCCGATCAGTTTCCCACTGAAAGGTCTAAGGTCGTGTTCGTGGTGAGCCTGCTATCTGGAAAGGCTCTGGCTTGGGCGACCCCCCTCTGGGACCGGAATGACCCGGTGACTGCAGACCTGCAGGCCTTCCGCCAGGAGTTCCACAGCATTTTGGAAGAGCCAGCGCGTGCATCCTCAGCCGAGACAGCACCTTTTAATCTACGCCAGGGCAACTCCTCCGTGGGCGATTATGCGATACAGTTCCGGACCCTGGCTTTGGAACTTTCCTGGAATCATGCCGCTCTTTGCGCCATCTTTAAGAAGGGCCTGTCCAGTAGGTTCAAGGACGCTCTCACAGCAAGAGACCTCCCATCTTCCCTGGGCGAATTAATCCACCTGGCCACCCGCATAGACGTGCGCTTCGCTGAAAGACAGGAGGAGCTCCGTCAAGAACGAGATTCTGCGAGCCCACGCCGACTACCGTCTGGCTCTCGTGTTCCAAAGGTCGCTGCAGCCTCTTCCACCGACCTCTAGTGAAGAACCCATGCAGGTGGAGTGGGTCCACTTGTCGGAGCAGGGGCTGTCCCGTTGTCGCATGGAGAACTTATGCCTCTACTGTGCCAGTCCGGACAATTTTCGCAGAAGTTGCCCGATGCGTCCTCAGCCTTCGGGAAACACTCGAACCTAGGTTCCGAGGAAGAGGCGTTCCTAGGTGCTAATTCTTCCTCTCCATGTTTGATGATTCCGTTGAAGGACCCTTCTAACACTGGTCTCTCATTCCGGAGGCAGGCATTACTGGACACGGGGTCTGTCGGGAATTTTATCCACGCCTCTTTGGTTTCCCGTTATCGCCTGCCTGTACTTCGCCTGGAGAAGCCTTTGGTTATTTCCTCAGCCAGTGGACAGCTCCTTAGTGATCCCATTCAGTTCATCACCCGGCTGGTGTCCCTCCGCATAGGGATCCTGCACAAGGAGAAGATCTCTTTCCACATATTGCCTCGGTCTATCTCGCTGATCCTACTGGGGCTTTGCTGGCTGTAACGTCACGCCCCTACACTTGACTGGAAGACAGGAGAGGTCCTGCGTTGGGGACTGGAGTGCCAGGATCTCTGTTTGGTGACTACCACTTCTCCGCGGTTGTCCGTCAAGCCCCTGCCAGGCCTCCCTACGGAGTAGCAGGATTTTGCGGACGTGTTTTCAGAGATACAGGCTGAGACGCTGCCACCCCATCGGCCTCACGACTGCCCGATTGACTTTCTCCCTGGCACTATCCCCCCTCGGGGAAGGGTGTATCCATTGTCCATGCCCGAGACTCAGGCCATGTCGGCATATATACAGGAAAATTTATAGAAGGGCTTCATTCACAAATCTTCCTCTCCAGCTGGAGCTGAGGTTTTTTTTGTGCAGAAGAAGGCTGGCTCTCTTCGCCCGTGTATTGATTATAGAGGGCTAAACAAGATCACGGTGAAGAATCACTACCCTCTTCCGTTTATCTCTGAACTCTTCGATCGACTCCGTGAGGCCAAAGTATTCTCCAAATTGTACTTGTGAGGGGCCTATAATCTCATCAGAATATGAGATGGGGACGAATGGAAAACGGCTTTCAATACTCGAGCTGGGCATTTTGAATATCTTGTGATGCCCTTTGGACTTTGCAATGCCCCGGCCGTTTTTCAAGAATTCGTCAATGACGCCTTCAGGGATCTATTGTACACCTGCGTCATAGTATATCTGGACGACATCCTGATCTTTTACCCAGACCTGCAGACCCATCGGACACAGGTGCGCCAGGTTCTGAGACGTCTTCGCAACAACCATCTGTATGACAAACTGGAGAAATGTTTATTCCATCAGACCAGCTTACCTTTCCTCGGATATATAGTCTCTGCTAAGGGTCTGCAGATGGATCCAGCTTACCTCTCTGCGGTCCTGCAATGGCCCCGTCCTGTCGGCCTTCGGGCGATTCAGTGCTTCCTGGCGTTTGCCAATTATTATCGACAATTCATTCCTCACTTCTCCACCCTGGTGGCTCCCATTGTGGCCCTCACCAGGAAGAACGCGAACCCGAGATGTTGGCCTCCGGAGGCTGAAAAGACGTTCACTAAAACTAAAGACTGCCTTCTCCTCGGCGCCTGTCTTGGTCCAGCCAGATCCCGAGAAGCCTTTCTCCTTTGAGCTGGATGCCTCTTCCGTGGGGCAGGGGCGGTCTTCACACAGAAAAGCCCCAAAGGCAAGACTCTCACATGCGGGTTCATCTCCAGGACCTTTGGGGAATTATGCCATTGGGGATCGGGAGCTCTTGGCCATCAAGTTAGCCTCAGAGGAATGGCGACATCTAGTGGAGGGGGCTCGTCAACCAATTGACATCTTTACGGATCACAAGAATCTCCTGTATCTTCAGACGGCCCAGCGTCTAAACCCTCGCCAAGCCCGGTGGTCTCTCTTTTTCTCACGCTTTGACTTTCGCATTCACTTTCGGCCTGCTGAGAAAAATGTCAAGGTTGTCTCCCTCCTTAAGCCTCTGGTACTGAACCGATTCTCTCAGAAGAATGTGTCGCCTCGTCCGGTAGCAGATTCTGCTGACATCTTCGAAGTAAAGGACATCTTGGCCATGAAGACTGTCAGAGGGAAGCGTTTCTTCCTCGTGGATTGGAAGGGCTTTGGACCCTGGGAGCCAGAATCGAATATCTTGAATCATGATCTCATCCACAAAGGAGGGGAGGTCCAAGAGGGGGAGGGGGTGGTACTGTAACAGGTGGCGGCGCATCTTGGTCCGCGGTTCGTGGGTGCACCCGTGTCCCTATCTCTGGGCTCCCGGTGGGGATGGGTGGCGCCGCTGGCCGTGCTGCTGGCTGCGGGCGCACCCGCCCCAACCACCCGCCCCATCCACTTACCTGACCACGCTCCTGTCCTGCGGTCTCCACCGGCCAGCTGGGATGGGCGCCTGCGCATTCAGGTACATTTTAAGGGGCAGCGCGCCGGTGATTGGTTAATTGCCGGGCGCTGACCCTATATAGTTTATGGATCCATGTCACTTCCCTGCTGGATCTTTGTTGCCTCCATGCCCTAGAGAAAGCGTCATCATTGTTCTTGTCTCTGCCGTGTTCCTGACCTCCGCCTATGTTTCTCGACTCTGAACCTTGCCGCCTGCCCTGACCCTGCCGCCTGTCCCCGACTACGTCTACGCTTCATGATTCTGTAGATTCAGCCGCTATACTGATGCCTCTACCGTGTGTCACTCGCTGCACTGGTTGCGCATCCAGTACAGAATACAGCATAAACTCATCACTTTCACCCATAAAGCTCTCCACAGTGCTGCTCCTCCCTACATCTCCTCCCTCATCTCTGTCTACTACCCTGCCCGCTCTCTCCGCTCAGCTACGGACATCAAACTACAGACCACAATCATCCGAACCTCCCATGCCCGTCTTCAAGATTTTGCACGTGCTGCAGCCATTCTCTGGAACATCCTACCACGTGCCATCAGGCACAATCCCAGCCTTCGCAGTTTTAAGAGTGTCCTGAAAATACATCTTCTTAGGCAGGCGACCAAAACCACTAATTGCTAACCCCCACCTTCTATCACACACATTTCTGTCACTCCCTACACAAGGGCAATCACAGGCACTTATCTGTATATAGATGTACTGTGTGGGGGGCAGGTTCACCAAATTTTTATGTAAACCTCCCCATATTTATAAAAAATGTCTGGGCCATTGTAAATGTTGCACTTCTCCCCCTTTGTTTCCCCAGGCACCCTCTTAGATTGTAAGCTCTTGTGAGCAGAGCCCTCACACCTTGTGTCTCACCTGTAAGTAGCGTTCACTGTGTAATGTCTGTTTTTTTGTCTGTAATTATACCCTCTACATTGTAAAGTGCTGCGGAATTTGTTGGCGCTATATAAATAAAGATTATTATTATTCTGTACCACGCTCACCCTTGGCTGCCACCGCAAGAAAGTCACGTCAGGGGTAGCGACCTGGTAGACTCCCGCCGCAGCAAGTCCATCCCACTTTGCGGCGGGCTCTGGTGAAAACCGGGACCTACTTAGACTCCGCTCCCTGGCGTGGCTTAACTACCATCACTTGCGGCGGTCCAGAGAATCCACTGTCCCGGCCGTTACAATACCAGTGTACACAGGCTCTGCAGACTGTATATTACCTCCATACAGTGACCATATAGTGGGAGACACCAGTGTACACAGGATCTGCAGACTGTATATTACCTCCATACAGTAACCATATAGTGGTAGACACCAGTATACACAGGCTCTGCAGACTGTATATTTTCCTTTCCCTACAGTCCAATACACCATTTCGGGGCTCTGGTGAAAACCGGGCCTACTTAGTGACCGTCTGGGTGGCTTAACTACCATTACACATGCGGCGGTCAGAGAATCCCACTGTCACGGACCGTTAGGTAGACACCAGTGTACACAGGCTCTGCAGACTGTATATTACCTCAATACAGTGACCATATAGTGGTAGACACCAGTGTACACAGGCTCTGCAGACTGTATATTACCTCCATACAGTGACCATATAGTGGTAGAAACCAGTGTACACAGGCTCTGCAGACTGTATATTACCTCAATACAGTGACCATATAGTGGTAGACACCAGTGTACACAGGCTCTGCAGACTGTATATTACCTCCATACAGTGACCATATAGTGGTAGACACCAGTGTACACAGGCTCTGCAGACTGTATTAGTGATCACAGTACAATTACATCCAAGGACTCACATATGACATCCTCTCTGATGAGTCTTTATTTCTATATTTTCTTCTTCCTGTGGCCATGACCCGACCCTGCAGAATTTTCCATACAAACATCTTAGAACAGGGGTGTATCTAGAGAAGCCTGGGCCACATAGCAAACTTTTTGATTACCACAAATTACCCCCCCAAAAAAGTGATGAAAAACACCCTACCTATTACTGAATAAAGATGTTTACAAGCCCAATTTTACCATTACAGTTTGGGGGGGGGGGTTTCCCTGCGACCCCGTGTGGGCGTGGCTCACCGGCACCCCGGCGGGGGTCTCCCGTGCGAGCAGCCCCGGACCGGTTCAGGCTGTGGGCACGCTCGCAGCTCTGTTCCCTTACCTCACCACGCTCCTGCTGTACTTAGGGGCGCGCGCTCCCGAGCTTGACAAAGGGGGCGTGTCTTCTCCTGAAACGACTTAGCGAATTGACGGAGATGTGTGGAGTTGATGACGGCTCAAAGAAACAAGGAAGACTGGTATTTTCCGTATCGCTTGGGAAAAAATTTAAGCAAGCTTTTGGGGAATCTCAGGTGAACTGCTAATTTATGTAAGAAAGAAAAAAACCCCCTTTTTGACTTTTTGAAGTGTTTAATAAAAGGTTTTTAAAAAGGGACTGAAAAATTTAAAAAGTATTGAATGAATCCCGGGGTAGCATTCCGGTTTTGGGATCTCCCCGGGATTTTAGGGGATGTATTTGGGGGCCCAAAAGTTCGTTCTCGGTGACCCGGTTTTGCCCACCCTTGGTTTCTCTGTTAGTGGAGAGAAATTAGCGACTTATCTTTTTCGGAATTAACCCGGTGGCCCTCAAGTGGGCTTTCCCAAAAGGGAGAGGTCGCATTTTCGTGCTCCCCCGTTTTTCCCTCGGCTGTTCTCCTGGGGGTTCCCATGGCTGCAGTGTCACCCCCCCTATGTCGATGGAAAGGGGGTGAAGTTTTGCGTTGGGGTAAAATGTTTTGTGGACCTCCCCCGGGGTGCCCCTCTTCCTCCCCCCAAATCCCCCAAGTTTCCGGGCCCCCCAAAAGGGTATAAAGACTTTAGGATGTTTTCTGAGAGGAAGGGGAGATCTTCCTCCACACTGTTACGTTTTCCCCTTGACTGTGCCTGGATAGCCCCCCCCCGGGGTATGGTCTCCCGCTCTCCCTCCCCGGGGATAGGCTATGTGGCCTTATTAAGGGGAAAACTACAGAAAGGCTTCCCCGTAAATCTATTCTCCGGCGGCTCGGTTTTTCTTTGTGGGTGAAGGATGGTCCCTGCGCCCTGCATGAACTGGGGCCCAAAAAGATCCCCTTTAAGAACGGTATCCATTGCACTGATTCCCGAACTCTTTGACCTCCCACGGAGTTAAGTCTTCCCCAAGTTGGACTTGGGGGGATTTTTAAAACCGTTCGGACCCGAGAAGGTGCGAGGGGAAAAAGAGGGTTAATACTTGATGGGCATTTCGAGTTCTGGTGATGCTTTCGGTTATGCAAGCTCCAGAGTTTTCCCAAGAATGTAAAATGACATTTTCGGACCTCTGTATGTCTGGAAATATTACCTGGATGCATTCTATTTTTTTCCCCTTATCGGGATCCACCAGGTGTGTCAGGTCCTGAAACGCCTGCATGAAAACCTCCCCCTTGCCAACGGGAAAAATCCCAATTCCCCAGGACCATTTCCCCGTTCTCGGTTATAACCCGGACAAGGGTCTGCGAGGGGGCCCCCAAAAAAACGCCCCGCGTCCTCGGGGCCCGAACCTGTCGGCCCCAGGCCATAAATTTTCTTGGGATTCGCAAACTTTACAGGCAGTTATCCCACAATTATCGAATTGGTGGCCCCGATGGGCTCTACCAAGAAGCTTGCCAACCGAAATGGGGCCCACCACCCCCGAAAAAACCCTTTTTCCCAAGTTAAAGGCACTCTGCCTGGCACCGTTTTACCCCCGGCCCGGATACAGAGAAACCTTTTTTTGGAGGTCGTTTCCCTTGTCCGTGGGGGGGAGCGCTTCTCCCCCAAAAAAGGCCCAAAAGGCAAGATGGCCTGGGGTTTTGTTTCCAAAATCTTTTTTGGGGAGGAAACTACCCCATTGGCCCCCTGGGTTTGGGCATTGGGCTTGTTTGGGGAATGGCCCCACCCCCTGGAGGGTGTTCGCCCCTGAAAAACCATTTCACCGATCAAAGAATCTCCTGCCGGTGGTACTTTTTTTTCTTTTTTTAAATTTTGTTATCTTTTCCCGCCCCGGTGGAAAAAGAATATAAAACCCGACGCTTTTCCCGGGGCCTCGAGTTAGTGGAGTAGAAGAGGCCCACTCTCGGCACTTTGTACCCAAATGTTGATATCGCGGCTCCCTAACCTAACATTTACCCCCGGGAAAGACGTCGGTGGCCCTGCCCCCCAAGAAAAGGGTACGGGGACTGGGTTTTTTTCTCGTATAGCGGACTATGGGGTTCGAAAGTCTCTTTCCCCTGATTGCCCGCTTTTACTGGGGGCCCTGAATGGCCAAAGGGTGTGAAAGAATTTCTGGAATTTGTACACTTGCGTGTAATAAATCTCTGTCTAAAGCCGGGGGCGGGAAACCCTTCCCCGTGCAAACGTCCATGGGTTCACATGCCAGGACTTTATCCCCGACTTACCTCCCTGGGTAACACGGTTATTTGGGTGGTCAGGACAGATTTCCAAAATTTTGGGACACTTGTTCCCTCCCGGCCTCCCTTGCTCCACTTTTACCAAATTTCTTCTTTTAACATTTTTTTCCGGCTGCGGACTTCCAAAAACATATCGTCTGGACCGGGGTTCAGTTTGTTCTAGATTTTGGGGGGGCCTCTGCGCACAATTACAAGTCAAATGGGGTTTTCCCCCTGTATACCCCCACAATCCAAAGGCCCAAAGTGGGAGTGTGAATGAGGGCTTGGGTACCTATCTTCGCCATTTTGTGTTGCTCGAAAGAGATTGGTTTGTTCGGGGGCCCCCAAATCCAGTCTAACCCCCCAGCAAAGGTATGTTTTCGGGTTTCCCTTTGCAGTGCAAGGTGATTTAAATTTTTGTTGCACTGGTGAGTTATTTTTCCCTGATTCTGTGGGAGATCCTGAAAAACCCGACTGTTACGGGTTTGGGACTGGGTTTGCGAACACTGGTCTGTTGTTGCCCTGGGCCCAATTTTTTATTAGTTCTTGGGTAGATTCTGCGGGCATCTCCTTTTTTCGTGGGGGTTTTTTGGCGGCACCCCCGTTTCCCCTTCCGTGCCCCCTTTCCTCCTCCGATGGCCTGCGGTAGACAGTCCGCGTGACTTATTTGTTTATTTGGGACAAGACATGCCCAACTTGGTTTAGGCCTCTGCCCGATGAGGTTAGGCAGTAAGAAAGGAGACCCCCCCAGTCCTTGCCCCCGGGGGATAAGGTAGGGTTTCTGCCGGGGAAGTCGCCTAAAAATTTCCCAGTATAAGCTTGGGCCTGGTTTTAGGTCCCCTTTTAAGTCCCGAGGCCATCTTCCCGTGGCCCACAAATCCCGGCTCCCTCCTTATGCGTCCCAACTCCTTCCCCCGTCTCCTGTGAACCGGTATCCCCAATTTAGTTTCAGGGTCTGTGGTTCCCCAGTCCTGTAGTGATCCCCCAAAGTTTTTAGGTTAAAGGGATCTTGGCCCTGAAAATGGTTAGGGGGAGATGATTTTTCTTAGTTGACTGGGGGGTTTGTGCGGGGGAAAGGTCGTGGGAGCCCGGGGGGAGAACATCCCGGACGAGACTCCTGAAAAGGTTTCTGAGGCTGAAAGAGGGGGAGCCCAAGGGGGGGGGGGGAAATTTACGGGTGTCCCTGCGACCCCCGTGTCGGGTCAAAGGGACAACCCCCACTCTGGGGGCGTCTCCCGGTTCCCGGGTGCGGGGGGGCGCTCGAGTCTGTTATTACCTCACGCGCTCCCGCTGTCTTTGGGGCGCGCATCCCGTGTGGCGGATGGCCCCGGGTACCCCGTCAATTTAAAGGGGCGCGGCCGGTGTTGGGTTTACTGGGGTTTAACCCCATTTAAATCCCGCCCCCTTTTTTCACCCTTTCGAATCGTTTGTGCCCCTTTCTAGAGGGAAGTGTTCCCTTTTTTTTTGTTGCCTTTACTGTGTATGTACCCTTTTGCCTCGTCTTGACTTGAACCATTGGGCCCCCGTCCTGACCTGCCCCGTCCCGATACGAGCTGCCTCACGATTCTGTACCCCGCCACTTCGGGGCCACTGCAAAGAAGTCCGTAGGGGTAGCGACCTGGTAGCAATCCCCCCGCAGCAGGTAACCCCGGCGGGGCTTTGCGGCGAGTTGGGGAAAAAAGACCTACTTAGATTCCGCTCCTGGGGTGGCTTATACCCTCGTTTCGGTGGTCCAGAGGTCCTACCATGACCGTTACTACAATGCCCTATAGTGGTATATCCGGGTTTTAAAAGGCTTTGCAGAAAAGGGGTGTTTATATACGTTAATTTGTGACTCCCGGGACATTCTTGATGGTCCTTGATTTTTCCCTTTTTTTTCTGCATCCAGTCCCGACCTTAATGATGACTTCTATGGCCACCCTTGTCCCCGCAGATTTTTGGGGACAATTTTTTAGAATCTCACTTTTTGGGGGCCCCGGCCCGGGACAGCTGTACCAGTTGGACCTGGTAATGCTGTCCCGTGCCACGGAGTGATTTAAAATTTTTTTCCGGCGGAAAACGGAACTGAGGGCCCCCGGCTATCCCGTTGAATGCCCGGGCGCTGCCCGAAGTGCTCCGCTCTGTTAGCAGGCACCGGCCCACAGTGCTGACGTGGGCAGCATGATGACGTCACATCATTGCGTTGCCCGTGCTGAGCACAGAGGCTGGAGCGTGGTGCATCAGAAGAGCGTGGACCGAGGTAAGTAATCTATTTCTTATTTTACCTGCCCCAAAGCCTGCCTATGTATACCCTCAGCCTGCCTATATACCCTCCAAGCCTGCTTATATACACCCAACTGACAAGTAGAGGACGTAGCCGGCTCCCACCTGAGTGCACTGTGCACGGACCACTGCTGAAGCCTCATAGCAGAGAATGAAGACTGAAGAAAAGTTAGTGAGGGTCCGCACGATCCAGTAAATAAAAACATCCAGTTTTATTGGAAGAAAAACCCAAATTTTTAAAATCAGCAAAATTTTCTGGGTTAAGAGACATAGGTAGCGGTGGTCCCTCAGCGGTGGGGGAAATTTAAAATGCTGACGCGTTTCGGCTTAGAATACGCCCTTAGTCATAGCACTACTAAAACATCTAAAATATGACTTATATAGAAACAAAACCAATTATAAAAAATGATTAAAGATGTAAATTACCTGTGCCACCACGTGTGTGCATGCGTGCCGCAGCAATTCCCCCAGGTCGCGTGCCGGAAATGGAAAAACGTATATCCGGTAATGCGCAATAGGCAAAATGAAACGCGACCTGGAAAGGGAAAAATTGCTGCGCATGCGCACCATCACATGAATGGACAAAGGCAAAAAAAACAAAACAAAAAACAAGAGGGGATTATGAAAAACTTCGAGCAGAGATGTTTCAATTAAATTTGAATATGTATATCAAACAGGCACATCAGTAAAAACCTAATAATAGAAGAAAGATTTCTTTTGATGTTGAGACCCTGCGGTATGGTAAGTATTTAACACCATAATCCAGTGTGCTTCTCTGTTACGCAGAGATGCCCCTGTGTCGCCACCCCTTAATGTTTTGCACACTTTTTCAATTGCTCGTATTTTCAGCATACTACAATCTGAGTTATGTTGCTGTATGAAATGTCGTGTAAGGCCAGATTTATTTCTATCTGATGGGCTGGTGACATCATTTACGTGTTCCAAAAATCTAATTTTAAGCTTTCTAGTGGTGCTGCCTATGTATTGGAGATTGCATTCTGAGCACCATGCTAGATAGACTACATTTTGGGTGTTACAGTTAATGAACTGTTTAATAGGATATTTTTGATTTCCTAGCATGTTGGTAAATTCTTTGCCTGGGCATGCAAATGAGCATGTACGGCACTTTCTCAACCCACACTTGAAGAATCCTTTGCAGTGGAGCCAGGTAGACTGTTTGGTACGATCGTCAAACGTATTGGAGGTAAGTAGATTACCAAGAGTTTTTGCTTTTCTTGGTACAATTTTGCATCCCTTAGATAATATGTTATCCAACACTGTGTCACCATATAAAATGGGAAGGTATTTGTACACAATATTTTTGATTATATTAAACTGTTTAGTGTGGTCCAATACAAGTGTTGGTATATTATTCCTAGATAATTGTGTTTGTTTTTGTACAAGCAGTTCTTGTCTATTTCTGTTTTGTGTTTTTTTCAATGCTGTAGATAGTAGCTGTTGTGGGTACCCTCTATTTGTCAATCTGGTAACTATCTGTTTGGACTCAGAATTGTAATCCTCCTGAGAACTGCAATTTCGTTTGGCTCTGATTAGTTCTCCATAGGGGATGGCAGTTTTTGTGGACTTTGTGTGGTAGCTAGAAAAGTGTAGTATAGTGTTACCAGCACTACTTTTTCTATAAGTTTTGGTAGAGATAGTTTGATTAGAGACACCCTCTAAATGTAAGTCTAAAAAATCTACTGCACAAGTGTTGTGTGAATGAGTGAATGAGTGAATACAAGATTGCATGGATTATTATTCAAGTAGAACATGAAGGAGGGCACGGTAGATACATCTCCCCCCCCACAAAATGAGGAGATCATCGATGTATCTACCGTACCACTCCAACTGCTCTAAAAATGGGTTGTGTATAGAGTAGATGTATTGTTCCTCCCACCATGACATGGATTATAGTGTTAAATACTACCATACCGCAGGGTCTCAAGATCAAAAGAGAATCTTTTTGCTATTATTAGGTGTTACTGATGTGCCTGTTTGACATACACATTCAAATTTAATTGTACAATCTCTGCTCGTAGTTTGTATAATCCACTCTTGTTTTTTGTTTTTGTTTTTGTTGCCTTTGTCCATTCATGTGATGGTGCGCATGCGCAGCAATCTTTCCCTTTCCAGGTCGCGCTTCATTTTGCCTATTGCGCATTACCGGATATACGTTTTTCCATTTCCGGCACGCGACCTGGGGGAATTGCTGCGGCATGCATGCACACACGTGGTGGCACAGGTAATTTACATCTTCAATTATTGTGTAATTGGTTTTGTTTCTATATAAGCCATATTTTAGATGTTTCTAGTAGTGCTATGACTAAGGGCGCACCCTAAGCCCGAAACGCGTCAGCATTAATTACCTCCACTTGCTGAGGGACCACCGCTACCTATGTCTCTTACTCTAGCATATTTTGCTGATTTTAAATTGGTTATTCTTCAATAAAACTGGATGTTTTATATTTACTGGATCGTGCTGGACCCTCTACTACTTTTCTTCAGTCTTATATACACCCAAGCCTGCCTATATACCCCCCAAGCCTGCCTATATACCCCCAAGCCAGCCTATGTATACCTCCCAAGCCTGCCTATGTATACCTCCCAAGCCTGCCTATATACCCACCAAGCCTGCCTATATACCCACCAAGCCTGCCTGTATACCGCCAGCCTGCCTATATACCCCCAAGCCTGCCTATGTATACCCCCAAGCCTGCCTATATACCCCCAAGCCTGCCTATATAGCCTCCCCCTAAGCCTGCCTATATAGCCCCTATAGCCCTCCTAAAGCTTGTCTGCCTGTATAGCCCCCCTGAAGCCTACCTTTCTACGTATATGGGGCCCCTATAGCTCACCTAACCCCTGTGTACCTGTATGGCTCCCTATAGCTACCTGAACAATACATGTCTGCCTGTCTATTTGGGGCTTACTATAGCCTATTTACCTACCTGTCTACCTATTTGGGCCCCACTTATCGCCTAGCTACCTGGGGCTCACCTACAGCATACCTACCTACCTGGGGCCTAAATACTGCCTACCTAGTGCCAATCTACCTACCTGTAGCCTACCTACCTAATTGAGACCTGCCTAACTATTGCCTACCTAGCATCTACCTACCTACCTGGGGCCTATTTACAGCCTACCTACCTACCTTAAGCCTACTAACCTAACTACCTACCTATGGTCTACCAACCTATCTAATGAGGGTCTACCTGCTTATATGATTCTGAGGAGTACGGGCCAGAGCTGTAACACAATCCACAATCTTCAGGGGGTGAATTCTCTGTTCCTCCCCTCTAGGAGACTGGACCTTTAAGCTATGGCCTGTACCCACTCTCCCACCCATGGGAACTTTGTACAGAGGTCGGGGACAGTGAGGAAGGTGCTGAAAAAGTGAGGATTCTAATATATGGGTGTCCAAATCTGCAGTGACTTGTGGCGGCCGGAAGAAGTCATCATGATAGTCTGGACCACATGCAGAACAAAAGGGAAAGTCAACGACTCAGTAGAGAAATGTCACCTGTGAGTCACAAGATGTAACTGCACTGTAATCACTTATATGTCTGCCGAGCATGTTTAAACCTATCTATCACTATATGGTCACTGAATGGAGGTAACATACAGTTTGTAGGGCACCTGTGTACACTGGTAACTACCACTATAAGGTCACTGTAGGGAGGTAATATACAGTCTGTAGGGCACCTGTGTACACTGGAATCTACCACTATAAGGTCACTGTAATATTAATCATTATTCACTAATAGTGTAGGGGTATTATTCAGTCACAGTCACTCACTGTTTGGTGCTAATTTGTGGTTGTGTTCTGGCGGTAGAATCAGGTCCATATGTAGTAGTGTTATTGGTAATGTTAGACTTGGTATAGTGGGATTTGTTTGGTAGCAGTATGATAGTGATATGTAAGGTGAGGTAATTACTCCTTGTATAACTTAAGAGGTCCCGGTAAATGTTTGTGGTCGGGCAGGAAGGAGGGGGGCCCCATCCAAAAGTTTGCTATGGGGCCCAGGCTTCTCTAGTTATGCCCCTGGTCCCATATAGACCCTCTGCTCCATTCCAGAAACATTTTATCAAACCTGTATTGTCTCAGGGCTGCTTTTGGGTGGGCGTGGCTTGGGAACATCCACAACCCCTCCCCCCTTTCACTCCGCCTGCCCTTAGGAACGGCCCTATGTATGGGGAGCTGCAGAAATGACTTCTGCTAGGTCTTATTTTCAGGGAAGGCCTTATATTTCTAAGCTTGAAAAAAAATGCAGTAGGTCTTATTTTCGGGGATAGGAGTGGGGTGGTGAAATAATGGTAGAGAAACGGCGTCAATAGATCTTTTATTTGAGTGCAAATATACCAAATAAATTGGTGCAGCCCTAATGGGTACATGTCCCTCCTTAGGGAAACATGTAAAAGGACAGGTGAGTAATGAAGTGAGTCGTCGAGTCTCGTTTTCAGTGCATCTTAATGACGACCTCGACACACACACAGAAAGTGGTGCGTTCATAAATGGAGTCTAAAGTTTGACGCACCTCGCCTATGTGTTAGACGCATTACAGAAGTTAGGCGGGTTACTAATGCACCTAACATATTTATATAGTCTATGTATAGGCTAGGCAAGAGTGAAATAAGAGAACAACGTCGTCTGGGATACGCACTGTCACGTGACCAAGGAAGCTATGCGTAAGTGATCTTTGCTTGTAGGACCCCACAGATCCCCAGCAAGAACTGATGTGTTCTGTTGTGCTTGCTGTACGTAGAATAAAGAGTGAGAGCAGCAAGGCGCATTTTAGGCCAGAGAAAGGTGAAGAACCCTTTCATGGCAGTCATCCCTTATGGACGACAAGCATGAAATTTGGTCATAACACGCATAATAACAGCATAAAATCCTCCTGATATAAGGAACCCGCAATACAGCGCTTAACAGCGTCATAAATTCAGGCGCATTCAGCGCTAGGGCGACATTTCTGGATCAGTGTAAACCCACTTTGAAAGTGCTCTACTGAGTTCTAGCTTACAAATGAGGACAGTGAAGCGTAGTGAAGCTATAAATATGTACTCGCTAGGTGGTTTTATTCACGCCCCGCCTCCATGCAAAAACCCAGGATCGGGCGCATTACAAAGTGACGCAGTGTGTGTCGATAGTGGCGTGCGACATTTAAAATGTATAACGGGGCTGCGTCAGATCTCGGCAGAAAAACATCAGATATCTGGAGCAGCCCCGGTCATACATACACATTAAAAATTACAACTCTCCCGTTAAAAATAACCCTCACACAGCTCAGGGGGGAAAATAAAAAAGTTTTGTTCATGGAAGATGAGAATAAAAAAGAAGTGAAACACCATGAATGTTTGGGAGAGCATAACGAGGTAAATCCGGGATGTAAGCGCTGAATGTGGTCGTGTCTGTGCTACAAGTTCCGATGATCCCCCTGGCAGCGGTGTGAGCTACATAATGTGTATGGAGAGGGGAGCAGCGCCTACTCCGGGTGCCTGTCACATTGAGATTCCTGTACATGGAGGTCTGACCGGATCAGGTGCAGAGGTTAACCTAGCTTCTAGATAAATCCTGGCGTCACATGAATCTGCACGCGTGAACCAGAGAAGAAGATAGAAACTGTCTCTCTGCCCACGAGGGGAACCATTTCCCGGCCGACGCCCGCCATCATATGTCCACAGAGGAGTCTTGTAGCGGATTCGCTGGGGACTGAGTTATATCCAAATCCATCTCATTCCCCAGAACATATCCACCTCAGTCGTGAGGTAGAGCAGGAGAGAACTTATGCTCCCTGGAAGGTGTAGAGAAGAACGATAGACATTGTCTGGAACCAAGAGGAGACGCTGAGACCATGGAGGTGACTGCAGCCGATATCTTCCAGCTGCTCCTGACGTCTTGAGAGACAGGCGGGAGCGAAGGACAAGGATCCGCACTACATGTCAGCGCCCAGCGTGAGATATGTGGACTTTTCCACTCCCAAAGGGAGACCGTGTGAGAAAGGTTCTTCTTCACCCTTTTCTGGCTAAACAAATGCGCCTTGTTGCTCTCACAACCTTTATATCTAGCATAACATACAAGAAGCCGGCACAGCACACAGTCTATGCTGAACCTGTGTCGTACAAGCAGAGATCACTACTCATAGTTTCTATTCACTGACCTGCTATCCCACCTTACACTTTTCTATTTCCCGCCCAATCTATAGCCTTATACATAGTTTAGGCCATTACTATTGCGCCACAAGTTCCATACATGGTACCTAAACACACAGCGCGAGGCGCGTCGATTTTTTAAACGTCCCTTTTATGAACGCACAAAAAGCCACTTTTAACATATAATTCAGGCGCATTATCAATGAAACAGACTCACTAATCACTTCCACACGCCTTCCTTCATACACGTTTCTCTAAGTTTCTGTGCAAGGTAGACCAGACGCCAGATTTTTTTGAAAGGATCGACTATTCAGGCGCATATTACCAGTGCGACATTATTGCGCCCAAATCCTCGCCGCTAGCGCTGCCAATTTTCGGGACATGTCACGCGCTCTTGCGACTCATCAAGACAAGCAATGAGCTGTGCACACGTATAATGCGCCTTATTTTGAGTGATCTCTATGCATGAGTTCTACATTGATTAGTATGGGGAATATGACGTCAAGTATTTTTGGCGCAACTAATAGACCAAAGAGATGCGACTGTGTCGCTTGCCTTTATAATTGGAGGACGATGTACCCCTCTCTATTGTTCTCATTGACTAAAACAGGCCTAAAAAAAAAATAACTTCACAGGAAGTCATTGGACTAAAATCGCTGCAGCATAGAAGAGGTTCATCACAACTCCGGGCGGCCCCTGTTTGGTCCCATTTCTGTCCTTTATTCTGCATCCAATGCTGTTTATTAGTTCAACTTTACACCTGTTGATGTTCGTCAACACCCCCCCACCACCAACAATAAAAACAAAAATAAAAAAAAATACAATGCTAAATGCGTGAACACTTAGACAAGGAAACAGATTCAGAATATATTAAAAACTATATATTCTTTTACAACGTCAAAACTCAATTCTGATCATTTCAACAACAGAACAATCCTCTCTGGATTAGAGCCTCAGAATATGACTGTATAAACTTATCGCGACTTTCATTGATATACCGAGACACGTTAGGGCGTTCCGGCCTTCTCCTATTAAATGATATCTGCTCGTGATACTAAAGGACGCAAAACCTAGTCTCTTAAACTGGAGTAGAATAAACTTTGACCACTAGAGGGCGCGCTGTCGGTGCGAAACTAGCATATTCTCTGTGAATAGAACGGAATAACGCTAGCTGAAGTCCAGGAATCGAGCTTGATGACACCCGCACAACACACAAGACGTCTCTCAAATTCATTGATTGACCGAGGTAGCGTAAGTCTCGCGGTCGACGTCTAGGAAGAGACCTTCAACTGGAGAGAGAGATGCTACAGAAATGTACATGAATTATTTTCTTATAGAAACATATCAAAAAACAGAAAGAAACACAGAAAATACAATGAAATAAAGACATGAGTGAACAAAATATAAATGACAAATAGCATCATAATAATAAAAAATATAAAAAAATATTTAAATATTATTATTATTTATTTCATTATTATTCACTTATATCTATTATTATTATTAACCAAATACATGTTAAATATCAAGAGATCAGAAAAAATAAAAAGTATATATTCAAAAATGAAATTAAGAAATAGAAATTAAAAAACAGAAAAATAGCATCAACCATCGAGTTCTTACTTAATACATATTAGGTTATTATCAAATAGATACAGTATTTTTTTATAGTAATTCCCGACAACATGAAATCTCATATACTTATCGCGGATGCTGATGAAACCTAGCTAGCTGATCATGGCGCCATCACGGCGCCCTCTAGAGGTATTACAGGAGGAAAATCCTCTCAGTCAGAGCTGCAGGTTTCTACCCTGGTGACCAATGGTATTATGTGCAGAACATGAATTAGAACTCTCAGTGATAGACGGAGAATGGTTCCTAACACTCATGTGACTTTCTACCAGTGCTATCAGTCTGGGACCTTTCATTGAAGGACGTCGGGGAGACTGGACTGTGCAGCTTGCTCAAATCAGTCCATTCCTCTGTTTTATCAGCTTCGGGGTATTTGCTGTCCGGGCTGCTCTATATTCGAAGTGAATCTGATAGAGAAGGAGGCTCCCATTCTGTGTCTTCCGCACAGGGCCCAGACACTATGGAGCTGCGAGAGTCTTGGCGATATTCATCCGATCTCCATTCATCCGACCCCCGAGCTCTTTCCTGCTCTTACAATCAGTAGATGCTTTGTGTGAGTACTGAGCTGAAAATACCATGTATCCCCACCAGCCAGCAACAGCACATCTGCAGCGCCGACTGATCTCGGGATGGCGACTTGTTACTGGATATGCGGATCCTGGACACTCAGTGGGTTGTGGTCGCTGTCGCTATAAGCTGATTGACATTGGGCCCGTGGGTGAATAGTAGAAGCAGTGACCGTGAATAATGAAAAAACACTGTGGGGAGAAGTTCTCGTGATGGAATTGCACCTCAGTCTATAGTAATATTAGAACTTATAGAGGTGGAGGGACTGACACGTGGACAATAGCGATCTAGAGATCCTGATTTCCATTAGACGAGAAAATAAAAAACAAGGAGAATACAAATAGTAAATAAGACCACATTCTCCCATTCTCTTAATTATCTGCGTGCCAGGTAGCTTTCCTTCTTTACCGATTCGTATATTGTGCACTTGGCCGTTCTCGCGGTATCTCTCTACACGATTTAGTCCCGACGTCGACTGCCTCGTGATCGCTCCGACGCTTTTTATCCTCGAAAACTTACAGTTTTGTAGTTTTTAATGGTTTTTGTAAAACTTGAAGCAAAACAGATAATAGCGGCGAGAAAAGGAGAAAGTGCGGAACATTCATATCAACCAAGTCAGCGGCTAGGGAGGGTCCTAGTAGTGTAAATATTACGTACAATTAAACTTCCATCTCTTACTCTCCGCCCCTAATAGCAGGTCCTACAACGTTGCAAGATTCTCCGTTCAGGTCCGCCCAGCTGCTCGACAGTGTAAGAGAATAAAGCAGGACTCCGGCATGCGGACATATCAAGTCTCTGATACTGTTCGGACTGAAATGTCTGGAACGCAGGCAAAGGAGGTAAAGGTCTCGCGTAAGTGGCGGCGCCAAGCGCTACCAGGAAAGGGTACGCGGGAATAACAGTCCAGGGGTCATCACCAGTCCTTGCCATCCGCCAGTCTATCTCGTAGGGGGAGGCGTTCAAGCGGATCTCGGCCACTCATCTGAATGAAAGACTCGCGAAGGGTCCTGAGGTTTCTCACTGGAGACGTCAATCCCGGTACTGCCCGTCACCGTATACACCGAATCACGTCAAGAGAAGACCGTCACCGCCATGGACGTGTGTACGCGCTCAAGCGCCAGAGGCCGCACTCTCTACGGCTTCGGAGGTTAAGTCTCATTCCCGCGTACATCTTACAACCCAAAGGCTCTTCTCAGAGCCGCCCACAGATATCTAAGGGAAAGCCCTTTTATGCTCTGTGCTGAGTCCGCGCTGTTGGTGCAGTGATGGCTCCGATGCTTTCCCGTGACCGCGGTGAGGATTTCCCAGCTAGTTTTTATTGGAGATGAAACAGAGATCACTCGAGGAACAGCGCTACAGAGATTGCTCACCCCGAAGTCGATTCACTTGGGAATTTGGTGCCGCCTGTGTCGCGGAGCTGTATAGTCCGGAGGGGCCGGTGACTCCTCTCCCGTTGATTACACGTTCCGGCTCCTGCTACTTGGTCTACCGCAGGTAGACAAGGTAACAGCGCAGGGCGGCTCGCGGCGCCGCCAGCTCTATTGCTCCACATATGGCACTATGAGTGAGGAGCGTACGACTCTGCGGGATGTAAGACCGGGTCTCACTGTCCCCATACTGGATACTCTACTTGCGGAGGAGGGGCGCGTACAACATTTAAGTTGGCTCAGCCTCCCGCCAGGACAATAGACCGACCGAGCTTCTGGTGAGACCCTGCCCCACGGATACTGCCACGACTAAGCTCCTGTAGCCGCTGTACGCCCGAGTGTATGATGACGGAGGTTTACGCTAATCACCCGGATCCTCGCTACTGTGAGATTCCGCCCCGTGACTGGATGGTAGGAAGATGGTAGTATAAAGTATGTGTGCGGAATCCAGCTCCCACATCGCGGGAGATCTCTGCATTACCTCCAGCGCCCTAACAAAGGAGATCAAAGTTCGGAGAAGGCGGAAAAATGAGGCGGTGAACCTCACAGTACATAGCCCTGCACCCGTTACATCCGGCACATTTACTCCTTTTACTAGAGACTGATGTCAATCGCAGCAGGCTCCATGCGCCCCGGCCCTTGCCCCCGTGACTCGAGTCTCCTCTGTACCAGTTCTACGGCTCTACAATTCCGGTCCAGCCGGGCGCATAGTCCACAGGGAAAAGCTCTTGAAGAGAGAAGTTCAGGAAATCTGCCCCATCTGTATCGGCGAGTGTAGCAGGTGCGGACTGAGCTCTGGTACAATGATCCATGTCAGTATCCTCGCTGAGCCGGGAGGGTGGGCAGCTATATTCTTGGCGGGGTGTAGGAGGCAGAGCGAGGAGTCAATGCAAGCGCAGAACGTGCCACTCAGGGGGGAGCCTCATCCCTGGAGAATAAAGTGTAGATGTATAATACACATCAAGAGCTAAACAAACTCTCACTTTGAACTCAATTCTAACATAATTATCCAACCACACATTGTGATTACTTAACTACGTCCGCTCTATTTATGTGAAGTTCCACCATCTAAAAGTCTTACAACTGTAGCGAAAATATAATAAAAAAAAACACGCCTAATCCTCCGCGAGCACAACTCCAGGACTCTGATCACATCGGACCTGACAGAACCAAGATCTGCTCATGATTCATTCTCGTGATTCCACAAAGAAAAATAGTTTCCTCAAAATGAATCCTTGGATAGTCGAAGGAGAGCGAGTTTCTATAGAAGCTGAGGGTGCCGGAGATTGTAGAAGTGATGGGCCGAGCGGGGAAAGAGGAAATGTGCTTATAAATACACAAAATATCACATTACGTTAATGATCTTAATTATCCAGATTCTTACATCAAAAAAAATAAAACTTTATGCAAATGAAAAAAAAAAAAAAAATTGTAGTTTTTGTATAAAAATACAGTAATCCGTGCGAGTCCCTAGAACATAACCCCCGCTGTACAGAGCAGCATGTTCACCGCTGCGGGAATCAGTATCATATCTCACGCTGCGACGAGTGCGTCATATCTCTATAAGATGACCAATCGTGTCTCACAGGAGGTCCGACCCAATGAGAGAAACCTTAACCGCCGCAATGTTCACTCATATCACTCCCGGCCTACAAGCAGTCGAGTACTAGGAAACCATACTACAAGCGGCGTGATCCCACCTCGAACCCGCACCGGGGCACAGGCTGCTGCTCTATCGATAGCGAGTGGTGGCTCTGTGAAGAGTCCATGGGGTTGTGTTGGGAACAGCGGCCATCACTTAGCCTCTTGGCTTTGCTGCTCTCCGTCTTCTTGGACAGCAACAGCCCTGGCATTTTGGGAATCAGACGACCAGCGCCGATGGTCGAATAAGGTCACCCCATCCTGCAGCAGCTCTGTTGACATGCGCCTCGTCGTGGATGCGCTCTGGCCAGCGCAAGGTGTCGGGGAATGATGCGGGTCTTCTTTGTTTGTCCCCGGTTCGGCTATTGCTCGGCTAACTCCTGATCTCCGCGGTCAGATATCTACCATCACAGACGTTCCAATAGACGGGAGCGCCTGCGCCCGACCCGCTCAGCGTAGTGGCTCCTTGCGGAGAAGATCTGTGCCACGACTCAGACGGGGAGAACTGGCCAGCCCTGCCCGGGATTAGCGGCTCTTGGCCTTAGCCGCGGCGGCCTTGCGCTCTCTTTGAAGTTTGAGGCCGCGTCGGCAGACATCATCTGTAAGATCGCTCTGAAGCTTCCCAGAAACTAACGAAGAGAAATAATGAGCGTCTAGGCGGCTGGCATGCTCTCCCTCCTTATAGATAGATACGCACAGCATCCCCGACCCACAAAGGGCTCCTCTCATTGGATTGAGATGAAGTCGGCACCAGTTTCCCCGGATATAGAAGAACTCATCCAATCAGCTGTAACGGGAGGGCTAAGACCGTCAGCCACAGGTCACATGACTCTCTCATCCAATAAAACATCGAGCAGCGCAGTGCTCATTTGCCATTCGCTGTCTATAAAATACCGCTGCGGTTGGGCGGAGCTCGGTCGTTATCTTTCAGTCTTGCTAAGGAATTCCTTGCTTATATCATGCCTGATCCCGCAAGTCTGTGCCTCCCTGCTGCGCCCAAGAAGACTATGCTCCAAGTAAAGACCGTCACCAAGACCCACCAAAGAAGGACGGCAGACAGCGCAGGAAGAAGCCGCAAGGAGAGGCTTACTCCATCTAACTTTACAAGTTGTCTCTAGGGCATGTTCGACCCGCGACACCGGCATCTCCGATCCAAGGCAAGACCCTATCATGATAACTCTCCTTCTCGTCAATTGACATCTCGAGCCGCGATCGCAGGGAAGAGCGTCACATCGCCTGGACTCTACAGTATTCAAACACATA
Source organism: Phyllomedusa bahiana (assembly GCA_025379985.1). Classification (NCBI taxonomy): domain Eukaryota; kingdom Metazoa; phylum Chordata; class Amphibia; order Anura; family Hylidae; genus Phyllomedusa; species Phyllomedusa bahiana. The sequence continues at coordinate 4,180 of JAODAL010028299.1, read as the reverse complement.
CTTACAAAACAAGCGCTCCACCCATCACCTCCCGGATGAGATTCCAGTACCTCCGTGCAGCCTGCTGCTGCCTTAAGAGCTGGCCAAGCACCCGGTCCGGGGGCACCAAGGCCCCCACCAAGAAACCAGCGCCAAGTAAATCCCGCCCCCAAAAACCCCAAAAGGGCCCTCTTCCCCAGAGCCGCCCACATCCTCCGGGAGTAAGCGGTGCCCGGCTGACCCCCCGGGGGGCCTGCGGGAAGGTCTATACTCCGTGTACCCGCGCTGCTCACCCTTATCAGTTTCATAAAAAGGGATTCCCGGGGGACCCAGGGTTGCCCCTCTTGTCCCGGGCAGTTTGTGATGATAAAATGGGGGGACAGTTTTCCCTTTTTTACTCCTGTAGAGCTTTTGGCCTTCCTCCCCGGCGTCCGAAAACATATCCCAGCCTAAAAGGGAAACCATTCTTTCAACCGGTCCCAATGCCGCCCCCTGAACCCCGCTGGATGAGTTTGCGGGGAAAATTTTACGGCTGCCAAAAGGTTTAATTCTCCTATCACATCCCACGAATAACGGGGGCAAATTTTTGGTTTTCTTTTATACAAGACCCCCCCAAAAAATGGGTTTAATTCCCAATTATTTTATAGGGTGCAATCAATGGCCCAAATTTAAAATTTAGCCCATTTTGTCCCAAAAAAAAAAAAACAATAAACAAATCTCGAACGTTTAATTTTAGACGAAGAATAAAAAAGCTCTGGCTCAATGAAGGGGGGAGGAAAAAAACAAAAACAAACGCCCCCTCCAAAAGGGACACTTACCCAAAAAACACCTGCCCCATCACCCCACACACCTTCCACATCACAACTACCCCATCACCCTGAAACCGTCTGTCCCATTACTACACACCTCCCCAACCACATCTCCCCTTCATCACCCAAAACCCCTATCCTAAAACCCCCACACACCACCGCCCAAATACCCTAACATATCTTCCCCCTTCCCCCAAACACACCCCCCCCCAACCCCAAATCCCCATCACACCTATCCATCAACCTCACTGCTGCCCTTTTTGGGGTGAGAAACCCTCCCCCCCAACCCCCCACACATTTTGCCTTAAATCTCGTACACTTACCCCAACAAAACCAGCGCCCTCTACCCCCATCGCCCTCTAAATTTTAACCCCCCAACTTTTAACCCGCCCATTACCCCCAAAACCCCTTTCCCCCCCCCCACCCCAAAGACACCCTTTACCCTAAAAACATCTCCCCCAAAAATAACCCTGTCATTTGCCCCATCTTTCTCACAAAATCTCCCCCTTTTCACCGGGCCCCTTCGGGCCCCATCCCCCCGGCCCACACCCCCCCTCCCAAAAAAATTTTGCCCTTAAACCCCACCCCCAACCCCAAAAAACATTTTCCCAAATTTCCCCCCACACCCCCTCCCCAACACACTGCCACATCACCATGCGCCAACTGCTTTATTTATGTTATTACATGTGGTTTCCATGCAGTGGGCTGTGCTGGAGTGTAGTACAGTCAACAATCAATTTGTACATTCAATCTTTAATATCATATTATTTAATACAATTTGTTAATCATATAGTCTGTATATAAGATGTATATGTGTACATGAATTACATATCCATAGGCCGGTGGGCAGGGTGATGGGACAGATGTTTTAGGGTATGTGTGTGGGGTGAGGGGGCAGATGTTTTAGGGTATGTGTGTGGGGTGAGGGGGCAGGTGTTTGGGGTAATGGCAGGGTAAGGTTGGGGTAAGTATGCTGCGGGGTGATGGGGGGGTCAGTGCGCACCAAAATGGGACAGAGCTTGTGAGGTTGATGAGGTAGTGTGATGGGGCTGTTGTGGGGCACCGGCCTTTTTTTTCCTGTGTACCAGATTGTCACAGTCCTACATGGGGTACTTTTACGATGCACTGAACTGGGGGGCGGTGGGGTCTGGAGGAAAGAAATGGTGTTTGGAAGGGGGATCTGTGAGAGGCAGGATAGGAAGAGAGGATTAGTAATGGTGTATAAGGAGTTGGGAGAGGGGAAAGAGGGTGTTTAAGGGATTGTGTTCACCATGCTGTTTCATAGAGGACACAGGCCGTTACCAGACTCTCAACTTCTTGGTCAGGATGTGAGTGGTTCTATAGCAGTGATTGACCTCTTAAGCATGCATATTCCTATCTATTCCTGTTACATGATAGAGGCAGAGAGATTTAATCTGTAGTGCACACGAGCTTACTGAGCTCTAAGGTTTAAAGTTTGTACATCAATGTAAAAGTTCCTGGAGATATGGGACTCAGCAGGAGTGAGTGACTTCCTATTGGTTCAGACAGCATCTTGGATAAATAGATGAGAGACAGACAGGGGAGGTGGTCGGTAACCAAGAGAAACTTGTGTACAGTAGCAGTGGGGGAGGAGGGGGGACTATCAGCCGATAATATTTAAGCAGTGATTTTCCAGTACTGGATACGTTTAGATTTTTCCTTCTTATACTTTGCAGGAAATGGTGCCCCGGGACGTGATTCTGTCCGGTCACCCGGCTGACTGCCAGGAAGTGCAGCAACTGAAGGGTTAAGATACCGCCTTCCGAATCGGTGCTGATCGCCCTTCCTTGCTCCTGTCAGGAGAGATTACTGGAGCTATGTACTGTGTAACAAGTTTAAACTTTTGGGTTCAGATGGTTGTCAGGGTGTGGGGGTGGCACCAGGTGAGGAGGCTAAGACAAGTTTGTCTCCTACCAGTCAGGCATGGTGGTGGGAGGGTCATTGGTTACGGTAGGGCTGCATGAGAGCTGCCGGATGTGGGGACGCTACGTTTCTGAGGGAACCATGAATGCCAACATGTACCGTGACTCCTGAAGCTGAGCCGGATACCCCTCACCTTCTGGGCCGCATGGGCAGTATCCTAAACATTTGATAACGACACCAAACACCTCCAAGTACCCCCACTGCCTCGCCTAAAGAGACTGAGGGTAAAGGTTGCTGGGACTGGCCGGCGTCTCAGACCTTAAAACCTATGAGCATCTGTGGGGGCCTCCTCAAAACTGAAGATGGAGGTGCACAAGGTCTCTAACATCCCCCAGCTCCATGATGTCGTCATGGAGGAGGGAAGAGGAGTCCAGTGGCTGCAGCCTGTGAAGCTCTAGTGACCTCCAGGCCCAAGAGAGTTAAAGAGAACCGGTCACATAGGTTATGCCCCCTTCCTGAGGACAGCAATGGTAATTTTTCTGTTCATTTATTATGATTGATGCCTTGTTTTTGTAATAAACGGAGTCTGATGGAGGTGCTGGTGGCTGTGATGATGGAGGTGCTGGTGGCTGTGATGATGGGAGTGATGGTGGCTGTGATGATGGAGGTGCTGGTGGCTGTGATGATGGGAGTGATGGTGGCTGTGATGATGGAGGTGATGGTGGCTGTGATGATGGAGGTGATGGTGGCTGTGATGATGGAGGTGATGGTGGCTGTGATGATGGAGGTGATGGTGGCTGTGATGATGGGAGTGATGGTGGCTGTGATGATGGAGGTGCTGGTGGCTGTGATGATGGGAGTGATGGTTGGGTGGCGGTGGGGCTTCTGTATACCGCTCACATTATATAAAGCATCTCACAAAAGTAAGTACACCCCTCACATTATATACAGAAGTCAGGACACCCCTGTCCATTGTGATGTCAGGAGATTCTATGGTCACTATGGCGACCATTGTGATGTTGGGGTTGTTCTATATCATCCACTCGCCCACCCCGGCTCATAGTGAAGAGGACAGCGAGGACCCAGCAGCCTCCACCGCTCATCACATCATGGTACAGGCTTCTCCTCCCCCTTTTACACTGTGGGGGGCACTTATTTGTGGGGGGAATTTTGTTGCCCTTTTCTAGGAGGTTTCACAGAAGAACAGCACAACCCAGAGGTAGAACAGAAGACGCCCCAACATTGTCTCTATTAGAGAATCCTTCCCTGTGAGATAACTATTCTGGGGCATCTTCTCCTATAATGTTCTGAACCCTGTTCCTCTGTTATTCCTCCTGGAAATCTGTTGTGTAACCATTCCAGTTGTCAGGGGGCGTTTCCAGTTGTCAGGGTGGCGTTTCCAGTTGTCAGGGGGGTGTTTCCAGTTGTCAGGGGGGCGTTTCCAGTTGTCAGGGGGCGTTTCCAGTTGTCAGGGGCGTTTCTTTGGGGCCGTGGCAGGGGCTTTTTTT
>JAODAL010028298.1:0-53565 GCA_025379985.1 Phyllomedusa bahiana | reverse complement strand
AATGCTGTCACTGCTCCAAAAGGGCCAAACCCCATTTTTTCCCCTTTAGCAACCAACAACTCCGCAACTATAATTTTTAAAGAGCCAATTTTTCTTTTTTTTTTTCTTTTTTTACAATTTCATAAATCTCCAACCACATTAATAGTGTTTGGCTGCCTAGTGATAACAGTCAAATCATGACATACTTTCTTTACTATTCCACAGCTTCTTCCTTTTTCCCTCCCCCCCTCTTTTTTATACCCCCAAAACCTGAAAACTTTTAAGATAAAAGTAGCAAAATTTCAAAAACAAAGGTCTTTTGTGTGTCTTTAGAAATTGTAATTTTTTTTGCAAAAAAATTGGGCAAAAATAGAGTCTAATCTTTTTGATGGGTTTTTTTGACAAGGAGCCTGAGAAATTTTTTCGGCAAGGGAACTGCAATTGGTTTAAAGCAGGTGTAAAAAGTGTTGAAAAAATTTTCATTGTGTTCAAAAAGCAAAATCAACAGACTGGAGTATGTACTATAGGGCCCAATCCCAAATATAAACTCGATTAAACCCCCGAGTTTTTCAGCACAAAAATTGTGCTAAAAAACCCCCCTCCTTATACTCAACCCCTGTCGGGGGGCTCGGGGGGCTGCGAGGGCCTAGGCCCGAAAAGGGAGGGGTTCAGTTATATGCGGTCCCCTTTTGAAGCGCATATAAAAAAGGGTTAAAGGGTAAAAAGCTGACAGCCCCCGGGGGCGTTTGCGATCCCCCCCCAGGCGCTGGCCCGCGATCTCCCCCCCTTGTGTGGGGCCCTCCTCCGAGTGAAAAGGGGAAAGGGGAATCCCAAACTGCGGCGCAGAGGGGGAAAAGCGCTCCCGGGGCCCCCAGTGGACTGGGGGCCCGCCGGGCCTTCCGGATTTTCCCTTGGAAACAGGGCGGCGTGTGTCATCACCTCCCGGGTTCGCGGCTTGATGACATCACCCGCTGTCCCGGGGAAAGCCCAAGCGGGGAGGCTGGACAGCGAGGAGGCAGACGGCGGGGGGAGAGGGAAGCAGGGGGGACGAGGTAAGGGGTTGGGGTTTTTTTTTTTTTTTTTTAAAAACCCCTCCCAAACACCCTTTACCAAAAACCCTGCCAAAGTGCTGCCAAAAACCTGTTTTTTCCCCTGCCTAAAACCCCCCCCCCCCCCCCCCCCAGCCCCCCCCCCCCCCCCCAACCAAAGGGGCCCTTTATACCTGCCTATACCCTGCCTACAGCCTAGTATAGGACGTATACCTGCCATACCCTGCCTAAAGCCTACCTATAGGACCTATACCTCCTATACCCTCCTATAGCCTACCTAGGGGGCCCCTATACTGCCTATACCCTGCCTAGGGGGCCTATACCTGCCTATAACGATCTATACATGCCTATGCCTGCCCTAGGGTGACCTGTACCATGCCTATAGCCTGCCTAGGGGGACCTTTACCTGCCTATTATGACCTATACCTGCCTAGAACCTGCCTAGGGGGACCTATACCTGCCTAAAAAAGACCCTATACCAGCTATAACCTGCCTATGGGGACATATAGCTGCCTATATCTCCCTATGGGGGACATTAAACTGCTTTTTAACCACCTATATCTGCCTATGGGGGACATTAAACTTGCCTAAAAATCTGCCTATGTAATTTTATTGGTATCTATTTTTATTTTTTAAAATTCACCAGCAGCCGCTTTCATTTTTCCCCATAGGGTTATACTCGAGTCAAATAAGCTTTCCCGGGTTTTGTGGCAAAAGTAGGTGCCTCGGCTTATACTCGGGTCGGCTTATACTCGAGTATATACAGTATTTTATTTATTTTATTTTTTTGGGTAAAGGACAGTGCTTTGTGGTCTTCCACATCTGTGTGGGTCTTGTAAAACCTTCAAAGTGTGTAAAAACCACCTGCAACAGAATTACACCTCTACTATAAGTCGTGAGTAATTTTTGAATAGACTAACCCCCATAAGAATGTCTGGTCTTGAGTCTCACAGTGCTTCTAATTTTTAGAGACTGTGACATATAGCTACTGTGAGGGCCATCTTGCAGTTAAAGTCCTAAGAAAACAATCCTTTTGACCACTATGGCAGTGCTGCCATAAGGCTATGCTGCTTTTTCCATTTAGACAAAATTTGTGATGGAGGCTCCTCAATGAACATCCAACATAGATGTGATACCCATTTACTGCTGGAATTTTTTACCCCTTTTTTTCCCGATAAATGGGAAAAAGGGCATGGCCGAGCCCAGATGTGTAATATTTAATTTGAATCTTTGGGGCGCGGGGGTGTTTTCAAAGTAAAAAACACATGCAGAATTTTTCCCCCCCAGACATTAATGTAATTAAGGTTTGTGACGTCCCTAATCCAAATATTGCAGCAACTTCGGTCGAACTGCTCTTAAATGGAAAATAAAGCTATTTGAACAGCACTAATCATTAGTATTATTTGAATTCTAATATTATATCTACATTTCATATTAATAACTGAAAAATACAAATATATATTTTCCATCTGTTGACTGTCCACACAATATTAAAAAGCAATTATTTATTGTGGAATTTTTATTGTTTTCATACGTCCTTAAAATTTTTTTCTGACTATTAGCAAAGTTGTTCAAATTAAATTACAACATGACAGCACCTACCCGTATCACTTTCCGTTTAATGTTAAAATTAAATTTATAAAGAATTCAATCTTTCATCTTTGATAATTGATTGACGGATGCAATTCAAGCAGCTTTCTCAACAAGGTCTTCTTTTGCACAAAACACTTTAAAAAGCCTTGTAACGCACATAGTTTTTCCTTTAAGCATGGGGGTTTATTTAAAATACTTCTTTTGCTGTATAAAAGCAATTATATTTATAAATGGAAAAAAGGGGTTTCAAAGCAGCCAGCAAATTACAAGAGTTTTAAGTGCACCTAGTTTTTTTTTTAATCCGGATAAAAGGGGAATAAGGACATTTCATTCTCCTTCTCAGCTAGCTAAAAACATGTACAGTACCAAAATAAGCGTTAAAGAAATGCAATGTCACTGGAACACCAAACAAAATACTTACTGGTTGCCTTCTATTTCCAAGGATACTTCTTTATTTGTGCTGACAGTTGGCATAATAAGTAATAAATAAACAAACACACGCTATATAGAAAGACTAATGTAAATAAAAATAACAGCTAAATGTCAAAACTGACAGTACAATGCTGAAAATACATACCAAACCCATGCAACATTTAAAGGGAATGTTTAATCAAACTTCTTATTTAAATCATGTTTTAAATATGACAAAGGCACCGTGAGGGGGCGGAAACGTCGCTTATCCAGCATGGGGGAATAAATCAGCTTTTTGCTTGAATTCCTTGTGGCGTGCCATGGATTTTTTCTTTATTATATATATATTGTGAGCATACACGGGTCTGGGATCACATCTTAAGTTCTGCACTCGGGACAACGCGTCTGCTTTGGCTTGTGACCCAGGACGATGTTCTACAGAGAACTTAAAGTCCCGTAGGGCCAGCAACCACTGGGTCTCCCTTGCATTCTTCCCTTTATTTTGGGCCATCCACTTTAGAGGAGAATGATCCGTGTTCACTCTAAGCGGTCTACCTATCAGGTAGTACTGCAGAGACTCGATAGCCCACTTAAGAGTCAGGCACTCTCTTTCGACTGTAGCATAATTTTTCTCAGCCGCCGACAACTTCCTGCTGAGGTACACTACGGGGTGTTCTTCTCCCTCAACTAGCTGGAACAGGACAGCCCCTAAACAAACCTCAGAAGCATCTGCCTGGACAATAAACTCTTTTTTTTGAAGTTTGACACGATGAGTACGGGTCTCTTACAGAGTACCTCTTTTAATTTTTCAAAGGCTTGTTCAGCCTCCTGGTTCCACTTGACCATAGTGGACTTTGTCCTTTTTTGTGAGGTCCATAAGAGTGGCTACCATGGAGGCAAAGCTGGGTACGAACCACCTATAGTACCGTGCAATACCTAGAAAGCCTGATGCTCTTGACACTTATCTAACTGGCTTTCCATTTCACCAAGGTTCCATAATATGGTGACATGTTTCTGGACTTCAGTTATTTCTCCAGAACCTGGCTGGTATGTAGACCATGCTGCTTCCTTGCAATATATATATATATATATATATTGCAAGGAAGCATGCATATATATATAATATATATATTATAATATATGAAATAGTATATATATATATAGATATATATGTATATAGATAGATAGATAGATAGATAGATAGATAGATAGATAGATATAGTATTGCTGTCATATATGTCTATCCATGTAATGCTTTTAAACATTCCAGGGTGCACATTGGCCATTAGGCTATGCTGATTTTTACAGTTGTTTCACTTGCAAACATTGTTGTTAGACATCATTAATGGACATCATACTTCTGGAGGTATCATATTTCATCATGTCGTTGAGACTGTGATACTCTTTGACAATTTATCACAGCTGCCATAAAGCACACACATGCTGTTCTACTGTCTAAATAGACAAGTTATGGTTTCCCCCAATGGATGTGTTAAAAAAAAAGCTACAATGTTTAAAAAAAGATTAAACTAATTTTTCTCATTTTGATAAAAGTGAATAAAACTGACTGAAAACGTAAAGCATTTCCTTTAAAGCATCAACAAACTTTTATGACCTATAATGTACATGAAGGAGTTGATCATGCATTAGGAAAATATAGAACATAAATGTGATGATGTTCTGATGGACAGTATAAATAGGAGGACACTTTTCCACAAATATAAAAGGCCCCAATTAAAATGTAAAAACTATAAAACAGGGGTGTCAAACTCAGGCCACATCTGGATCGCAGTGTAATTATATTTGGCCTGCGAGTAATGGCCAGGCAGTGTACAGAAGAGAAGAGGAAGAAGCCAGGAGCTTTCACTGCGCTGCTTTCACTCAGCCCCTCTCTCCTCCATAGAGCATAAAAGGGACAAACATGGCAGGAGAAACAACTCAGACAGTGGGACTACTGATAAGATAAGAGCTGCTCACAGGGAAAAACAAGGATCTGGAGCCTCAACTCTTAACCCTTCCAGATCCTTTTCAGTCCCAGCATCTCTGCAGGCAGAAGGATTTTCCAAACACCATGCAGCCGATAAGAAGCTCTATGTAGACCACAGGACAAAGTGAGTTAACTGACTGCAGTCAGTATAAATAAAGTGGGTACCAGGACAAGACATAATGATGCCAGGACATAAGGCAGTGGGGGAGGGGAAGCATTTGAGAGTAAATACATGGTTCTGTCATGCTGCAGTAACACAGAAGGGGATAAGTAGCAGGAAACTTTCGTCTCTCACATAAAACTTCACAGTATCTTTTAACCCTCAGTCTGGAATATTTTAATTTATTATTTAATGTATTTAATTTATTTTTCAATAAATATCAAGGATGACCCGAGACTTTGTCCGAGATTTTAATTTTGGTCCACTGTGTATTTAAGTTTGAAGCCCCTGCTGCAAAATACAAAGATATATAAAGGTATCTAAGGGGTCATTCACATACCATTTTTGGATCTGATTTTGGATGCGTGTTGGATTCGAAAATCGCATCCAAAACAGCATTGGTGATCAGATCCTAAACATATCCAACACACAGCTGTCAATTCTTGGAACGGATCCAAAAGACGGATCCGAAAGACACAGTGCGACACGCGTTGGCGATCACTCGTGTGAATGCCGATGCGTGTTTCACAATAAAAGCAATGTAAATCACACTGCTATTTATTATTAGATACATGTTTGGGTCCACTTGGGGTCTGACAGATGGATCCAAACACGTATCTAAAAGCGTATGTTCACCCGAACTCAACACGCTGTGTTAACATACCCTTAAAGTATTACTATTTAGAAGAGAAATAATAGTGTTTTGTTTTTAATGTTGTAAATATTTAATGTTTATGCTTAAAATGTTTCCTCAAAAACAGCTATATTAGAGTCCCATGAGTTTCCTGCATTGTCCATACTGTATACACACTACAGCAGTCTGTATTGTGCAATAAGGTTGCTAAAATGAGCATGGTCAATAGTCAATAAAACGTCAATAGACTATTAAGAGATAGAATGCAGTCTTTGACACATTGTGTCACGGAAAATTTGAATATAGTGTTATTGTCCTGTCTTTTTTTACTTCTTCTGTGGTACAACAGAACTAATGAATCACTAGTCTTCACATCACTCACCATCTAACAATAAGAGTACTCTGCTGACCGTACCATTGTCTATACACAAAATTGATAAGCAAAATACAAAAATGTAAAAAAAATGTCAGCTTATTCTATTCTCTGTAGTGCCCAGTGTGAATGCTGGAACTAATTTAAATATATCATTGCAAGAGTGGTAAACTAGCTGTTACCGTCCCTGCTTTCCTAAGCTCTGTGTACATGGTGCTCAAGGAGAGCTATGTATATGGTTTTGCAGGTAACTCTCCTACTTCTATCACCAGCAATCATGTGAAGACATTTGCTAGAGGGAGCCCACTACCTTTTGATGATTTAAATTGACCCAAAGAATTAGCTTTATCTACAATTTCCACATCATTTAAATCCTCATCAAGCATTTTGGTCTTTGTTTTTCTTCAAGTTTGACTTATAATTGCACTACCTGCCAGCAGATAAAAGTATTATGGTGACACCTTAATCCTATCCTTTGACCACTTTTACGAGCTACAGTTTATTACGCAGCCCACATCCTTCTTGGACAAAACTTTGTTCTTCAACATTTGAGAAACCAGATACTTTGTCGGGGTCCTATTTTTTAAAGCAAGCTGAACATTCAGGAATGCAAAATACTTTGGGTCTAATTTATCACAATTACATGTGCTTTTCTTTGGCTCAGGTGGCCACATGTATGAAAACTGTCTAGGTCTAAAATTCACTATGTGCCCATAGCAAACCAATCAGAGCACCCCTTTCATTTCATAAAGTGCTCTGGAAAAATAAAAGGGGTACTCTGTTTGGTTGCTATGGGCAACAAAGTAAATTTTAGACCTTGCCAGTTTTCATACATGTGGCCCAGGATGTTAAAGACTTTGCAGTTGTCTTGCACTGAAGCCAAGAAGTTTCACATCCAACCAGCTGTTTGATTAATCTTTTGCTTTTTCCTCACCATTAACAAACTCACATCTCCATAAACTTCTTTACTGATTTAATGAACTCCACTCTTGAACAGTTTTTCAAAATGGCTGTTCTCATTCCCTTACATGAACTTCTTTCTATAGGTACTTTATCCTTGTTCATCAAGAACATTTTTTGCCTCCATGGACTCTGTAAACACACTACCCCTCATTTACTATTGTGGTTACACCATAAAAGTATCTTAAAATGCACCATAAAGGGCTGTCATTTTGGCTTAGCATGTCCCAGACACATTTATTTGAGCTGAAGACAGTGGGGCAGATTTATGAAAAGTGTCTTACTTTTAGACAGTGTAAACTTAGACTAGACAGTCTTAAAAGGCCCCAAATTTATCATAATGTTGATAAATCTGGAGCAGGTTAGAACTGTCTAGCAACAGTTAGTACCATCTTTAAGTTGGCTTACTTTTACGCCAGAATTTGGTCACACATCCTGGCGCATTTTTTGTCACATTTAAGCCATGCCACCTTTTACAAAGCCATGCCCACTTTTCAGATGTGGCGCAGAAGAGCCTGAAACTGTCTAAAACACATAGTAAATGTGGTGAAAAGCTTGTTTTTGGCACATATTGAGCCAGAATTCTGGCGTAACTGCCTTGATAAATCTGCCTCAGTTTCTGCATACTGCTCTATAGGTGGGTGTGGCCTCGCTAGAAAGTGGGCATTGATATGATGCAACACACTGCACTAAAATCTGCAGAAAAATTGCTTCAAAATTCTGACATAGAAAGTCAGCCAAAACAAAATAAAAAATTAGTCTAAAAGTAAGGCAAATCTAAAGGTGCGCCAATTTATCAATCATCATGAGCCACTGTGATAAATCCAGGGCATTTTTAGACTGCCTGTCAAATGAGGGCCATTGAACAGGGGAGTTCAATGTACTTATAGGTTCTAGCATCCACTTTGCAAATTAAAGGAGGCTGAGGTACATTTTCTTAAAGGCCTTTTATCCTTAGTAGTGATGACCAATTGTGTCAATGATCTACTTTGTAAATTTCCTCTTTTTTTAAAATTAAAAGAAGAGGGGTCTATAATAAATCAGGAAAAGGCATGGTAGACCACTGAGACCAATAAAAAAATAAATAATATCTGATTTGTAAAGAAGGTATGGTCTGGCATGTATAGGTATGATTCTAAATGTAAGACAAGCTTACTCCACCAATAATAAACATAAAGATTAAAAAGAGTAATAAAATAAAAGAACTAGAAAAAGGAAAGGTTTGAGATGTACTCGGATATTTCTGACTGTCCCATTGACAATGAATGGAGGAGCATTGTGCACATTTGACCCGTGCTTCATTCAGATGGAAGTCTCATTATCACTGGGGGTACTACTTCTGGGACCCTCATAAACGTAGGAGCCCATGAGTAATGGATGCCTCTGTATGCCTACGGTGTGGCATCCTTTAAAGACATTTGTCGGAGGTATATGTTGGGAGACCTTTACGGCTTGCACAAGATGTTTCTAGTTGTCTGTAGCCTAAAATGTCACCAGTTTTTCAACCTGTGAATAAGGACCATGCAGCTATGATACATACATGGTGGGAGGCATTGTGGGTGATAACATCATAGGGGAAAGAAGACCAGACAGCTCCCCCCTTTGAAATGCCAATCATCTCTAACACACAGCACCAGTTAATAATTGTGGAAGTGAGTGTATAACCTCTGTTGCCTGTCATGCCATATTAGGTAGTTGTGAAGTAAGGACCAGGGGCGTAACTAGAGAAGCCAGGGCCCCAAAGCAAACTTTTGGATGGGGCCTCTTACCCCTCCTCGCCCACCTCCCTGACCACAACCATTTACCAGGAAATGCTGTTAGATAATACAAGGAGCAAATACCTCACCATACATATCACCATCATACTGCTACCAAAGAAATCCCACTATACCAAGACCAACATTACTAAATGTTACCAATAAAGCTACTACACAAGGACCTGATTATACCGCCAGAACATGACCACAAAGGGACTGAATAATACCCCTACACTATTACTGATCAGTACAAAAAGACCAATAGTACTGCCATATAGTGGTATATACTAGTATACACAGACTATGCAGACTGTATATAACCATCATACTGTGACCATATAGTGGTAGACACCAGTGTACACAGACTCTGCAGACATATAAATGATTATAGGGCAGTTACATCTTGTGACTCACAGGTGACGTTTCTCTGACCAGTCGTTGACTTTCCCTTTTGTTCTGCATCCGGTCCAGACTAACATGATGACATCTTCCGACCACTTGTTCCTGCAGATTTAGACACAAATATCTTAGAATCCTGACTTTTCCAGCACCTGCCCCCCTGGCTATATGGGGTCCATTTAGGCAGGCAGGGTTTAGATAGGCTATATGGGGCCCCAGATAGGCAAGGTTTAGGTAGGCAATAGAGTCCCCATATAGGCAGGCAGGGTTTAGGTAGCTATAGGGAGCCATACAGGTAGACAGGGGTTAGGTGGGCTATAGGGGCCATATAGGTAGGGTTTAGGTAGCTAAAGGGGCCCCATATAAGTAGACAGGCAGGCTTCGGGGGCTATATAGGTAGGCAAGCTTTAGGGGGCCATAGGGGCTATATAGGCAGAAAGGCTTCACGGGGGCTATAGGGTTATTCAGGCAGGCAGACTTAGAGCTATATCGGCAGGCTTTAGGGGGCTATATAGGCTGGCTTTAGGTATACAAAGGCAGGCTGGGGGGTATAAAGGCAGGCTGGGGGGTATAAAGGCAGGCTGGAGGGGTATAAAGGTAGTCTGGGGCGGTATAAAGGCAGGCTTGGGGGTATAAAGGCTGGCTTGGGGGGTATAAAGGCAGGCTTAGGGGTATATAGGCAGGCTTGGGGGTTAATAGGGAGGGGTGGGGGTATATAGGGAGGCTGGGGGGCTATGTAGGCAGGCTTAGGGGGTGTATAGGCAGGCTTAGGGGGTAAAAAGGCAGGCTGGGGGTATATAGGCAGACGGGGGGGTATATAGGCAGGCTTAGGGGTATATAGGTAGGCTTAGGGGGTTTATAGGCAGGCTTTGGGGGTATATAGGCAGACCTGGGGGTATACATGCAGGCTTGGGGTATATAGGCAGGCTTATGGGGTATATACTCAGGCTTGGGGGGTATATAGGCAGGCTTAGGGGTATATAGGCAGGCTTGGGCGTATATAGGCAACTTAGGGGTATATAGGTAGGCTAAGGGGTATATATGCAGGCTTGGGCATATATAGGCAGGCTTGGGGGTATATAGGCAGGCTTAGGAGGTAAAAAGGCAGGCTGGGGGTATATAGGCAGACTGGGGGGTATATAGGCAGGCTTAGGGGTATATAGGTAGGCTTAGGGGGTTTATAGGCAGGCTTATGGGTATATAGGCAGTCAGGGGGTATACAGGCAGGCTTAGGGGTATTTAGGCAGGCTTAGGGGGTATATAGGCAGGCTTGGGGGTATATAGGCAGGCTTAGGGGTGTATAGGCAGGCTTGGGCGTATATAGGCAGGCTTAGGGGTATATAGGCAGGCAAGGGGTATATAGGCAGGCAGGGGGGTATACAGGCAGGCTTAGGGGTATATAGGCAGGCTTGGGGGTATATAGGCAGGCTTGGGCGTATATAGGCAGGCTTAGGGGTATATAGGCAGGCTTAGGGGTATATAGGCAGGCTTAGGGGTATATAGGCAGGCTTGGGGGTATATAGGCAGGCTTATGGTATATAGGCAGGCTTGGTGGAATATAGGCAGGCTTAGAGGTATATAGGCACGCTTAGGTGTATATCGGCAGGCTTTGGGATATATAGGCAGGCAGCGGGGTATACAGGCAGTCAGGGGGGTATACAGGCAGTCCGGGGGGTATGTAGCCTCTCTGCAGCCTCTCTGCTCAGCGCGGGCGGAGCGGTGATGTGACGTCACCGCTCGCGCCCACGTAATCACAGAGAGCTGGAAGTGGAAGTAGCAGAGCGGATCGTCGCTCGGCTCTGCTATCTCTGGGCAGCGCTGCCTCTGAATGCTCGGGCCGGAGGGCCCAGGCGTTCTGAGGCGGGATGCTCCGGGACCCTCAGCTCCCCGCCTGCCGCAGTGAACTGTTATGTTCACTGCCGGCGGGCCCAGGAGCGGCATTACCTGGGTAGCGGACGTGGTAGCAGCAGCCCTGAGGCGCGGGCCCCCTAAGTGCACGTGCCCCGGGGCATTTGCTACGTCTGCTACCCCGGTAGTTACGCCCCTGGGGGCAGGTAAAATAAGAAATCCCTTACTTACCTCGGTCCACGCTCCCCCAATGCGCCTCTCTGCAGCCTCTCTGCAGCCTCTCTACTCAGCGCGGGCGGTGCGGTGATGTGACGTCACCGCTCGCACCCATGTAATCACAGAGAGCCGGTAGGGGAAGTAGCAGAGTGGATCGTCGCTCCGCTCTGCTATCTCCGGGCAGCGCTGCCTCTGAACGCTCGGGTCAGAAGGCCCGGGCGTTCAGAGGCGGGATGCGCCGGGCCCCTCAGCTCTCCGCCGCAGTGAACTGTTATGTTCACTGCCGGAGGGCCCAGGAGTGGCATTACCGGGTAGCGGACGCGGTAGCAGCTGGGCCCCGGGGCGCAGGCCCCCAAAGTGCACGGGCCCTGGGGCAGTTGCTACGTCTGCTACCCCGGTACTTACGCCCCTGGTAAGGACAGTAATGTGCAATCAAATTAAATATAGACTTAGGTCTTGTGGGGATATTTTGTATATGTGTTATTTTATGTGGAAGAATTGTGTTGAAGCCTCCTGTACACCCTAAACATTTGCTGGGCATTGTTGTAAGTGGATTAAAGTACTGTAGCTACTGTAGCTGACATTTCTACCTCTATGATGTATATGTAAAAATATTGATCCGCTGTGAATTCAGAGCCAGTAAACAAGTTCTCTCAGCAATATTTTATGCTTTTGCTCTTTGAGGCTGCCAGTTAAAGTGAATGAGTAAACTTATTTGGAAGGTACTTGCAGGGTTGAGTCACTTCACTTTAGCTTAATTTGTAAGAGTGTGTCCTCTTTAAAGAAATAGATGCAGCCTACTTCAGAAGTTTTGAAGAACTTTACCTTTCTTCTTACAACAAGCAAGATAGTAAGCTTAATAGTTTCAGAATGGGCACAGTAGCACTCTGACTTAAACAGTACTTCAGCTTTCTAAACTAAACTTCAATCTCCACTTACTCCCTGGAGACCCCCCAAACAATATGCCAAAGAAGCCTGATCTCCAATAGTGTTGATTGAACCATTCTAGAAAAGTTCAGTTCTAGTAGAACTTCTAAAATTTTTAGAACTCGAATCAAGTAAAGTCCTAGTTTTAGTTCCACATGCCATTTTCATTTCATTTTCAGTGGCTTTCTGCACTTTTGGTGGCCATCCAATCACCTCTCTGCACTTTTGGCGGCCATCCAATCAGTCTAGAACACAGAGAAGTGTCAAAAACATCATCGCTGAGGTGTAGGGTTCTCATTGGCTGCTAAAATCAAATGACCATGTTATATATATTTCACTGTATTACCTTGTGAACACTATTTTCAGCTCACTCTCTATACTGTACAGACTGCTCTTAGTTAGTTGGATAGCATTTTCCTCTCCATAGATACCAATAATTAGGGAGTTTGGTATTGCTGGCTGCATCTTTCCCACACACAGATGCTGGTATTTGGCAAAATTTGCAGGCTCACATAACGCCTAGCTCTTATATACATGGATATATATTATACAGAGTGCTTGGATTTGCTAAATTATACTCAGTGCCCAAAAGTTCAGTTTTTGCAGTTTTGGGCATTCAGTAATTGTATAACACACCCAAATCTTCTATGTGTCAAAGGGGCTTTTGGGCCTCATCAGGATGCAGGGCCCCATAGCAGCTGCTACCGCTGCACCTCCTATAGCTACGCCCCGCTTGCAAGCTGTCCTCATCTTTTCAGTTAGCCATTGAAAGGAATGAAGTATTTTAGCTGCTCAATTTTTTTTTATCACTCTTAGAGCCAAATTTTCTTCACTAAGTTGTTCCACGCATCCAGTTTACTGTTATGGATGGTAATTACAGCTGCTCCTCACCTATATAGGTATAAAATAGAATAGAACCTTGAACCGAAAACATTAAGGTTCGAGGTTCTAATCAAACTAGAACTTTTTACTGCTCGCTCATCTCTACTCATTACATCATGTCTTAATAAAAAAAATATTTTTATTTCAAAGGTCTTTTAATACAAATGCAATGTTGAGCAAATGTATGTTGAGCAAATATATATATATATATATATATATATATATATATATATATATATATATATAGTAACACTGTAGTCAGTTTCTTCCACATAGCTTTGTACAGTGTCATCTTCAAATTATTGCTGGTGGTCTGTAAGTTTTAGTAGCTGTCATGAACATGTGTCTTTTATGTGCTGAAAGTCTGTCTTCAGGAATTGGTGGGGATATTATGTCATACATACAGAGTAAAGGTGTTGTCTCTGTATCTTAATAGAAGCTTCTCTTTCTGCTCCTACCATGCTGTACTTCCTTTCTGAAAATCTCAATCTGAGCCACACTTTTCGCCAAAGTAATTTCAAAGCATTTCTATTCAATTGCTGCTCCCCTTCCTTTGAGGACGCATATGGGAACATGACAGGCTTGTTCCAGGGTACAGCATAACAGGCAGCAATACAGCAAGGTGCAGGCTTTACCCAATGAAGAAGTGTAGAAACATACCACATGCAGGCTCGGACTTGCCCACAGGGGAATTGGGGAACACCCCTCTACCCCCGTGGGCGCCTGAACCTGGTGGACCTGGAGTTGTTTTTTAACGGTATATATTGTATATCCTCAAAAAAGCAGAGAAAGAGAGTCAAAAAGCAAGATGCAAGAGTAGAGGAGGCATGTGCAGTCATTTACAATAGTTGTGGGGTTGGCCTCTAAAATTAACTTCACCACTGGGCCCAGAAACAGCTCAATTGGTGGGCCCAAAAAGTCAAGTCCACCTGTAGGCCCTAGGCATACGTCTAACTCTGACCACAGAGTACTTTTTTTTTTTTTTTATGGGATCTATAGATGGACCATAACACTCTATGTACATACATTGGATAAATACATCAGGAGTCATCCAAAAACATATACTTTTAAAGTAAACACAAACCACAGTGTGAACAAAGTATAAGCTTGATTAATACAAATTGGTGTATTATAACGCTAAAATAAGGAAAACTAAATGTAATTGTCAGTTCACTTTTTATTTTTATTTGGATTTTTTATGCCTGAATAAATAAATGCTAATAAAAATGTCATGCGTATATGTACCTAAGAAGAACAGTGTTAAGTAGAATAAAAAGAAATGTGTTACATGTAACATGAAGCAAGTTGCAAACATACATATTAATAATACGTAGCTAAATAAAGCACAGAGTATAAAGTCTATAAAATATTAAAAGGTTTATCTCTCAATAGTTTTGTGGCTTAAAATGTTATTGATATTTGTAATGTTAGTGGAGAGCCAGTTTGGAAAATGTGTGTCTTTGCCGCTACATATTAGAAGTGCATTAGTGTCCAGTAATTGTGACATATTCAGTGACTTTAGGAGACATAAAACTGTTCCAAGATGTTCATTGTATATTTATCGCTGAGCCTCTAATAGCACAATAAAACTGCTATATGTGGACATTCACTAAGACAACCTTAAATGTTTACTTTCAGAAACAAGAAAAGTTCTCAGTACTGAATGTTCTACCTTTTTATTTGCACCAGGACACATTGTAAAATGCAGATAAATAATATTAAAGTTGGATGTAGTAGAAATATTGCCCTGAAAATACCAGGGATGGAAATCTAAAAGGGGTCAATTCGCTGTGCCTTTTATGTTGTGATTGAACATTTGTACTTATGGTACAAATAGTTGTTTTCTATCTCCCCAGTACTTGGTCCATCCTGTGATACCTCCAGCTTGGCATCACTCTTCTGTACTGGCTTTAGATATAAATGAAGACAATTTCTCCAGAAGTTATTTACTTCTCAAATTAGTTTGACAGTAAAATCCAAATAAAGAATTACATTAATAATTTCTATGATATACTGTAAAAGAGGCGACTTTATTAGGGTATTTGTGGTGGGAAATATATGCCAAGGGCTCTAGCGTCAAATGGAATGAGACTCCTTTCTATCAATCTCCCCCACTTTTATTTTTGTTGTTGACCTTGTGTTGATTATATCTCTCATGTTTATCATTAGGGCATGCCCTCTGTAGGAGAATGTGGCAATGGCTGCATGTGGAAAGACAGTGACACACAAGTCCTCATTAACAAAATTATCTGAAAGAAATGTTGGTCCTGCTGCCGATAGCAGCTATTTAGAACTAATCTTTCTTTTCTTGCTCTGAAAAGATGAAAGTTGTCCTTTCATTGGTTGCTATGTGCAAACAAAATAGTTTTCTCTTTTAATAAATGAGTCACATTTTTGTATAGCATTATGCAGAATATGTGACTGTTACAAATATTTTATTTATGCTATTAGCGAAATAGTGACAGCAAATCACTAATCCAACTATAATTGAAGACAAAAGCAATATTGATAGATAATCTACAGTACTCTCACTCTCATACATTTCCTTATAAATTTAAAGGCGACTGTTGACATTCTGCATATGTTCTAAGAATGCACATATCTATATTAGAATTATGGGTGCATTTTTTAAGTCTTGTAATTCAAAAGAAACAGATAAAACTTTGAATAAAACTTGAAACAGCTCTAAGCACATGTCCTACCACAACATCCAGTAAGATCATATCACTGGGAATGAAGTACAATATTCTGTTTATGGTATATTCACATTATTAAAACATAAAATATACAGAAGGCAAAAGAAATCTCGACAGCTAAATAAAGTGTATTCTTTTGTAATGTGATTGTTGTATGATTTATTAAAGCAAATAAATTGTACCAAACATCGATAAACCATGAAGTATCTTCCAGACTTTCTTTCCATGAGATCACTTTGCATTGGATGTATTCTTTCAGAACCACTTCAAACCAAGGTTAATAGAATGATAATTCAATGGTAAATGTAGTACAGATGTAATACACCTAAGAGTGGAAAGAAAATCCTTGTTCTTTTTAAAGTGTTTCTACTTCTTTTCATTTGCAGAGAAGTTGCTAATGTTCTTTATGTTCCATTGTTAGTATAGATTCAGACCATTAAAGTTGATTTAATCTGAACAAAATTGATATCACGATCCTATAGTGCAATATTTTATTAACACTGTATTTCAAAAAATCCTCATTGTATGTTGTGTTCATTTTAGCGGACTGAATCCAAATTTTTCATTTTTCATCCTAAGATTTTTTACATGAAGACCTAATGCTTTATTTGGCAGAAACATGAAAAATGGAAGGGATGTACTGTAGCAGTGCTATAACCGAAAGTGTCTTTGCAGAAACATGATTCACATATGAAACATCCAAGGTCGAAGCCAAGGTGAAATCAATCAGAAAACCGGAGGGTTCAGACCATAAATAAGATGTGGCTAATGTATGTGTTCATTAAGTCCTTCTGAACAGAAGGAGAGAAATATCTTACTTAACTTGTGAATATTGCTTCAAAGGAATTTGCTTATTGGATATCATCTGTAACCACACTGTGGTGTGTAAACTGAATTGTAACATTATCTCTGAAATTTCAAGTTGTGATGACTAGCTTGCTAAACTATATCTCTTTGAGATATTGTCATAAATTATATGCATGTGGATCATATAACTGTAGATCAAATGATCAAACACTACTTGCTGTGTAGGATTATACCACAAATCTTAGGAGATCTATCAAGTTTTGCATTCCACTCCTTAACTCTGAACTCTAGACCCTTGGGCCAATTCCTATATTACTATCATACCCATACGAAACACCTTTACATATCATGTTTAGCATATTTTTTTAATATTTAGCTATAAGTGTTTAAAGGACAAAAATATGAAGCTTCATAAATATTGCATAGAAGGGAATCACCATGTAGGGCTTGAGACCTCAGTCCAGGATCAATATAAAAACTGGGTTCAAGAACTGTGTCAGCAAGTAATAATACAATTCCTGGGCTTTGACATCAAAACTGAGGTGCTAATGGCTTCCTACAATAGATTTATATTTCTTGTTGGTGGGAGGCTCAGGGTCAAGCTGTCTGAAGATTTTTACGCTGAAGTGGCAAAGAGGAAGAGAGCTCTCTGTTAGGTGCTGTATAATGTCAAGGTGTGCTTCCAAATTATACAGCAATTTTGACTGTATACAGGGACAACAAACCACCGAAAGCATACATCTCACAAAAAGGAACTGAGAGGGTCCTTGGAATTCATTTACAACGAACACAAGTTGAGATTGCTCCCCCATGGACAGAGCAAGTCACAAAAGAGAGAAAAGGGCATGTATTCCATATTCTAGGATGGCTTTGATGGTGCCTAAACAGAAATATCCCCCCAAAACACCTAGATTAGTCTCTCCATGTACCTAAGGAGTTGTTCTGGTGATCAGTCATGAGTAAATCTGAACCCAAACTTGTAGCTTCTTTCATGTATGTCATTGCCATTTATTTGCTGCTATTTATAGTTTTATGTGGTTATACAAACATAATGTGGATGCTTTCCTTGAGATCATGCCTCACTATAATTTTAATTCAACCATTTTTGACCACACATCATAACTTGAACTTGTGCCTAACACTTGTCTTTTTAAATTACTGTATGGTTAGATGGCAACTAAATACCATAAATTTACTATTACTATTAACATAAAATGACTAAAACAAAGACTTCACTTTTAATCTAATTCCAAAATAACCTATCCAATATGATTTAAAACAGAAACAAGCAGTACTGTGCAAGATACCCTAAGCTCTGACCTCAGTCAGTATTGATCATAGTAGCGCCTTTAATATACTGCCCTTAGGGTGCACACTGCCTAATTATTAAAATAATATCACTGCCCCTCCCTCCCCCGCACATATTTCGCCAAGTGGCATCTTCAGGCAGTGTCGGACTGGGGGCCTAGGGCCCACAGGTGGAGTTGACTCTAAGGCTACCAGTTGAGCTGTTTCTTAGCCCGACGGTGGAGTTTATTTTAGGGGCCAACCCTACAGCTACTATAAATGATTGTATATGCCTCCTATACTATGCATCTTGCTTTTTGCCTCTTTTTCTTAGCTTTTTTGCCTCTTCTGAGGATGTTTATGCAGTTAAAGAATAATTCCAGGTCTACCATGCTCAGGGGCCCACCGGGGATTTCCCGTATTCCCCTCTGGGCCAGTCCGAGCCTGTATTCAGGGATTAATTGCCTCCTGTCTTTGGAATGTGTCACAAGCGGACTCGGACTGGGCGAGCTCGGGCTTCTTCTGTGCCCCCGGCTTCAGGAACGAGTGGCGCCCAGGCCCATGTATCGGCCCGCGGGCGCACTCGCTCCCCTGCACAGCCCTACTTACCTGACCACGCTCCTGCATCCCCGTGCCTTCCTGCCGGCCGGTTATTGCCGGTCACTGACCCTATATAAGGAAGTTCCTTCCAGAACATCCCCGCCGGATCTTTAGTGCCATTGCCTATTGAGAAAGCGTTTCCCGAGTCTGTTCTGATTACCGTTTACCGTACCTTCTGCCTCTGTCCCTCGACCACGAACCATTGCCGCCTGTCCTGACCTTATTGCCTGTACCCGACTACGAGCCTGCCTGACGATTCTGTACCACGCTAAACCTCGGCTGCCTCCACAAGCAAGTCTCGTCAGGGGTGGTGACCTGGTAGACTCCTGCCACAGCAAGTCCATCCCGCTTTGCGGCGGGCTCTGGTGAAAACCGGGACCTACTTAGATTCCGCTACCCGGCACGGCTAACACCATCGCTTGCGGTAGTCCAATAGATCCACTACTGCGAATCGTGACAGTAAGATCCGGCCATGGATCCCACCAAGGTGCTGCTGCCTACTGACACAGACCTCACAACAATCGTGACCCAGCAGTCGCAACATATCGCACAACAAGCACAGCAGCTGAACCAGTTGACCGCTATGTTGCAACAGCTCCTGGCCCACCAACAGCAGCTGCTTTCTCCTCCCCTTGCAACGTCTCCACCAGCAACAATGGGCCCCAAGCTTCGACTGCCATTACCGTCTAAGTTTGAGGGGGACCCTAAACTCTGCAGGGGATTTATCCCCCAGTGCTCTTTGCACATTGAATTAATGGCTGATCAATTCTCCACTGAGCGTGCTAAGGTGGCGTTTGTGCTCAGCCTACTGTCCGGAAAGGCCTTGGCTTGGGCAACACCCCTTTGGGACAGGAGCGACCCGGTGACTTCGGACATGCAGGCCTTCCTTTCCGAGTTCTGCAGCATCTTTGAAGAGCCGGTGCGAGCATCCTCTGCGGAGAACGCCCTCCTGAATCTGCGCCAGCGCAACTCTTCGATCGGTGACTATGCGGTGCAGTTTCGGACCCTGGCATCGGAACTGTCATGGAATGATGCCGCCCTGTGTGCTACCTTTAAGAAGGGTCTTTCCAGCAGAGTTAAGGACACTCTAGCGGCTAGAGACCTCCCGTCTTCCTTGTTGCGAACTGATCCACCTGTCCATCTGCATTGATGTGCACTTTGCCGAGAGGCAAGAGGAACTTCACCAGGAATGTGGCCTAGACCGGCCATGCCGACTGCCTCGACTGGCCCCGGTCTTCCAGAGGTCTACGCTGCCGCTTCCCCTGCCATCCGGTGAAGAGCCCATGCAGGTGGATCGGGCTCACTTATCCGAGCAGGAGTTGTCCCGTCGGTGGGCTGAAAAATTGTGCCTGTACTGTGCCAGCCCGGAGCACTGCCGCAATGGTTGTCCGCTTCGTCCTCTGCGGCAGGGAAACGCCCGCATCTAGACCATGTCGGAGAGGCATCCCTGGGTGTGAACTCTTCCTCTCCACGTCTATCCATGGAAGTAGAGGTCTCGACCGATTCTGGACTCGTATTCCAGGTGCCTGCTTTTCTGGACTCCGGCTCTGCCGGGAACTTCATCCATGCCGCCCTGGTGTCCCGATACCATCTCCCAGTAATCAGCCTGGGGAAGCCTGTGTTGATATCCTCCGTCAGTGGGGAGCTCCTTAGTAACGCTATCCGGTACATGACCAAGCCGGTGTCCCTCCATGTGGGGGCTCTACACAAGGGGAAGATCACCTTCTATGTTCTACCTGGTATTCCTCAGCGATCCTGTTGGGGCTCCAGTGGCTGCAGCGCCACGCCCCTACGCTCAACTGGAGGACTGGTGAAGTGTTGCGCTGGGGTCCCGACTGTCGGAGTCGCTGCCTGGTGGCCCCTCGGCCAGTGCGACTCACTTCTCCTCAGCATTTCTCCAGGCCTCTGCTGGGTCTACCCGCGGAATACCAGGACTACGCGGACGTCTTCTCTGAAAAGCAGGCCGAATCTCTTCCTCCTCCTCGCCACTATGACTGTCCCATTGATCTCCTGCCTGGGACCAGTCCTTCTCGGGGCAGGGTCTACCCGCTGTCTGTGCCCGAGACCCAGGCCATGCGGCCTACATCCAAGAGAACTTGCAAAAAAGGCTTTATTCGTAAGTCCTCCTCACCCGTCGGTGCCGGCTTTTTCTATGTCCAGAAGAAGGATGGATCTCTCCGCCCCTGCATCGACTACTGGGGCCTTAACAAGATTACCGTGAAAAACTGGTACCCCTTGTCGTTAATCTTGGAACTCTTCAACCGACTTCAAAGAGCCAGGTTCTTTTCCAAGTTGGATCTGCGAGGGGCGTACAACCTAATCAGGATTCGTAAGGGAGATGAGTGGAAAACAACTTTCAACACCCGGGACGGCCACTTTGAATACCTGGTGATGCCCTTCGACCTGTGTAATGCTCCCGCGGTCTTCCAGGAGTTCGTCAATGATGTCTTCAGGGACCTGCTGTATACTTGTGTCATCATATACCTGGACGATATCTTGATATTTTCTCCGAATCTCCGGTCCCATCAGACACAGGTGCGCCGCTTGTCCTGACCTTATTGCCTGTCCCCGACTACGAGCCTGCCTGACGATTCTGTACCACGCTAACCTCGGCTGCCTCCGCAAGCAAGTCTCGTCAGGGGGAGCGCCCTGGAAGACGCCCGCCGCACCCCGTCCATCCCGCTTTGCGGCGGGCTCTGCTGAAAACCAGGACCTACTTACATTCCGCTCCCTGGCGTTGCTAACACCATCGCTTGCGGTGGTCCAGTGGATCCACTACTGCGAATCGTGACAGTATGGTTTGCTTATATAGTGTATGTGGTTAACCCAATCAATACACTACTCCAAAATAGTTAGGGATATTTGGCTTTTGGTTGAAATTTTAGCATGAACATAAAATTTCTTAAAATTCTTTTTAAATTAACTAAATGAGACAATCTCTTAGCTTTAGAATGCACATGTCCAACTGTTCAATGTTTCAGAACTTTTTGCACAATATGCTGATCTCTAACAAGAAGCCTAATGGCAAAATCCACAAAAAAAGGTGTTTGATCCTAGAATCACCCAATACGTTTAGGGGATCAATTTGAATTGGGATTTAAACAGTCCTCATAATGCTGTAAAAAATTGCAAACAGTGCCCTGCAGAACCAGATTATGAATGCCACACAACTCCAGGCACATTTAAGGAAGGTGAGAGGCAACCAAGTGTCATGTCAGACCATTCATAACAGTTCACATCAGTGTGCTCTGCATGTTAGACAACCTGACCCTACCACCAGGCACAGGCATCATTGTTTTGCATGGGACAGGGAGCATCTACGCTGGACAAGGGTCCAAGTGGTTCTCAGTGTTGTTTAGTGATGAAAGTTGATTCACTCTGTACAGAAATGATGGCTTCCAACAATGCTGTATATGTCAAGGAGAGTGCTATGCCTCAATCAGGTCAAGTACTGGTCAGGTACAATTGCTGGTCATCTAGCACACAGACCATGTTGATGTAAGCGGTTATGAATGGACTGATGTGACACTTGGTTGCCTTTGACCTCCCTTAAAAGTGCTTGCATTTGTGTGGCATTCAACATCCGGTTCCGCAGGGCGTCATTTACAATAAAGCAGACATCAGTGTGTGATGTAGCCAAATGACATCCACTTCTTTGCCTTTTTGTGACCCTTCCAGTCTCTCTGTTGCTCTGTTGCAAACTACTGATGACACACTCTAAGCTCAGTGGCCACTTCTGCCTGAGAGTTTTCTGCTTGAAGCCTTGCAATGACAAAGTACTTTTGATAGATTGTAAGGTGTTGTCTTGGTATCATGATTAGTGGCAGTGGGGAACATGGAGTTTCCGGTTCAACAAGATTAGGCAGCAGTACCATTTGTGGCAGTGAGAACATGCCAATGGGGAAAATCGAGGTTCTGGTTCGACAAGATTAGGCGGCAGTACCATTGGTGGCAGCGAGAACATGGCAGTGGGGAACATGGAGGTTGCGGTTCAACAAGATTATTCAGGAGTACCATTGGTAGCAGTAAGAACATGGCAATGGGGAACAGAGAGCTTCAGGATAAAAGGATTTTTCGTACATTTGGTGGTAGTACATGGAAGTGATGGTAGTACGGTGGAGGCATTTAAAAAATATGGATTTGGAGGGCTACAAGGAGGAGGAGTAAGAGGTTTATTGCAGTGCACATCAAGGTCATACTGGTGTATATTTCAAAATAAATTCAGCCGTAAGATTTGTAAATCTAGCTGTTGGAAGCAGTAGAATACAATTTGTAGAAGCAGCAGGCACAGGAACTACAGACATGAGATGTAGTGTAGTTTAAATGTGTATTTCACATTGTCACGAAGACGTGCTACAGTTTAATAGTCAGTGACATTCGTAACCGGGGCAACAAAATTGTCAGAGATCCACGCTTGATTCATTTTTATAAATGTCAAACGATCCACATTGTCAGGGTAAAGATGGACATGTTTATCAGTTATCACCCCGCCAGCTGTGCTTATTGTGCGTTCCGCGATAACGCTGGCTGCTGGGCAGTATAAAACTTCTATGGCGTGTCGAGCAAGCTCAGGCCATTCATCGAGTTTGGACACCCAGAAGTTGAATGGGTCCAGACTAAGTCCAAAAACATCGATGTTGAACCGCAGGTAGTTATGGACCATGGTCTTAAGGCGGTCTCTGTGTGTCTGAATGCTGCCCTGCCTTGCAGGTGTTGATGAGGTGATAAAAATCGATTGCCAAATGTCACCCAGTAGGCTTCTCCCACACTGCCTGCTGCGGCTATTTGCCATTCTTCTGCTGCCACATTGCTGATTTTCACTGTGAAATTAGAATGTGAAGATGTAAAAGATGTCTTGAGTTGGTCAATCAGCACTGTCTCAAAATGCTGCATTCTTGTGTTAATTTGTGTGGGTTTAAGAAATTGCTCACTTTTGTCTTGTAACATGGATTAAGTGGTGGCCACCCAATAATGGCTATTCATTTTTATTGCCTTGATGCGTGGATCATGTTGCAGGTAACGTAGCATCCAAGCACTCATGTGTGAGATACTGCCGGGAACTCCCAAGCCTTGGGGTCAAGGGGCACTAACGGGATTTTCCTCCTTCTTTCTTAATCTGTGCCAACCTCTTACCACTGAAGGGTAGTTAGTACCAGTGGTGTCCACCCCTACCTCCTCATCCTCCTCCACTTCCTCATCCTGACTGTCACCAGATCCCCGGCTAGCCTCTTGCGCTATACAATTGCAAAACAGTCAGGCCTTCTACATCCTCTGGTGAGTAAGGCTCTGTATCCGCCTCCTCCTCCTCAATCACTGCTGGGACCTGCTGCCACAGAGTTTCTAAAGCTTGTTCCAGTAAAAATATAATCAGAACGGTCATGCTGATAAGGGCATCAACCTGACTGACCATTTTGGTCGCGTTTTCAAAACTGCCAAGAATGGTGCAGAGATCCTTCACCTGTCTCAACCCTCTATGGCTCAACACCCTAAGGTCCGCCCCACTGCTAGTCAGGCCATGCAACATTTCATACTGCATAATGGAATTACGCTGCTGCCACAATCACAGGAACATGTGGAGGGTGGAATTCCAGCATGTTGCCACATCACGAATCAGATGGTTGACGGGGAAGCCCAGATCACGCTGCCATATGTGCTGAAGCAGGGTGCGAATGCTGGAAGTGGGACCTCAGACCTCGAGCCTTCCTCAGCAGACTGTCAAGACCCGGATAGCGCTTGAGAAATTTCTGCACAACCAGGTTCATGACGTGTGCCAGGCAAGGGATTTGCGTAAGCCTACCGATCTTAGGGGTAGCCAGGAGGTTGCTCCCATTGTCACACACCACCCTTCCTGGCACCAGGTTCTTAGCACCCAGCCACTGGTCGGTTTGAGTGCACAGAGCCGCCCACCGCTCTTGACCTGTGTGTTGACATTCTCCATGACAAATTAATTTCTGGTTTCTCTTGGTACGTGATGCTACCTGTCGAAGTTGGGAATCTGGACTTAGCACCACCCCAGCAGTGTGGAACAGTGTCAGCCGAGATCCATCACCAAAGGCACTGTCATCCACCAAACTCATCCAGTCAGTGAGATGTAACGCCCTTGACCGTGTTTACTAGTCCATGTGTCTGCAGTGAGATGGGCTTTGGTGGACACAGATGCAGCCACCGCGCTTGAGATCTTTTCTGCAAAGTGGCTGGCCAAGGCATGGACAGTTTTTCTGTCATCCACCAAACTCCCCGTGAGCATCGGAGATGTAACCCCTTGACCGGCTTACTAGTCCATGTGTCTGTAGTGGAAGGGCTTTGGTGGAAAAACCGATGCCCTCAACCGCGGGATCTTTTTGCAAAGTGGTGCCAAGGCGGAAAAAGTTTTTCTGGTGAAGAAATGCCTGCTTGGCATCTGTTATTGGGGGCATGCCAGGGCCATGATGTGGCAGAACCCATCTATGTCCACCAGGTAAAAAGTCAACATTTCCAGGGTTTTGGCATTGGGATGGTTGGGGTGAAAGCGTTTCTTTGCCCACATCGTACACGAAGGTTGGCTGCCCCAAATAGTGCTGTACAACATGCAGGGCACACTAGTGGAAAGGGGGGGGTGTAAGCTGTGTTGCTATGGTGTGAATCAGCGACGTTCTGGGGGCTGTGGATGAGTTGGGCATGCTGTCAAAACATCGGCAGCAGAGGGGGCCCCTTGGGTTGGAAGTGTCGGAGGGGAGGGCGCCCGGTGTCCGGGTTTTTTTTCCAAGCAACTATTCCCCGCAATTATGCTTTTATGCTGTGCTGTTATGCCCTTGGTGTTTAAACTCTTTTCATTCTTTTCTCTACTGATATGTTGACGGCAAATCCGACATATGATGTCAGTTAGCAAATCTTAGACTTGATCGAAAAAGGCCCAGGCATTACAGGTCCTGGACCTCTTTAATAGTGATGAGCGATTGTGTCAACTATCGTTATCGTTTCGATAGTCGATTTCGGCAATTATCATGACGATATCCGATAGTCGATAACAGATTATCGCCGATGACCATTAAAGTCTTTGGGAGAGGAACAACACCTTCATTTTTACACCCAAACAGGGCTGGAGAAGCTGGAATTAACATCCACAACAGGAAACTGGATACGTGCTACATCTTAGGCAAGACAATTAGGTTATAAAAGTCACAGAAAAAAAGTCACAGACCATTCACTATCCCTGTCTTGTCCACCAGCATGACCCTTAAACCTGCATGACCCACAAATTAAAAGTACCAGAAGGCAGTATTATTTGAACCATCATTTTAGTTGAACTGGACTTTGACTATCCTGTCCTGGAAACGCAGTGACCCTTAAACCCTGGTCTGACCCCAGATTAAAAAGTGCCGGAAAAAGGAGTCTTTCAACCACCATTTTAGTTGAAACTGGACATTGACCATACCTGCCCTGGACCGCGTTATGACATTTAAACCTGTCTGCCCCACAGATTAAAAGTTCTGGAAAAAGGAAATTTCTTTGAACCACCCGTTTAGTTGAACTGGACTTTTAAACTATGCCTGTGCTGGACCGCAGCATGACCCTCAAAACTGCTTTGACCCAAACGGGATTAAAAAGTGCCAGAAGAAAAGTGTCTTTAAAGCAGTATTTTAGTGAAATGGACATTGACTATCCATATCCTGTAACGCTGCATGACCCAAAAACCGGCACAGGTGCCCTGATGGACCTTCACCCAAGAAAATTTAGCAATAAGAAATAAAACTATTTTTAAAAACAACTCTTTTTCCCAATACTGCTGCTGCTAGGAAGCTACTTCCCTTTTCTTACGGGTGACATTGTTTTCCACCGTGACATTAGAATGTGAAGGAAAACGAAACAGAAGTACCCACTAGGTCAACGAGGCCTGTATGAAAATACTGCATTCAACTGTCAAGTGAGTGGAAGGAAATTACTGATCAAGGGCGGTAAGGCTGTAAACGGGGATCACGCAGTTAAGCTGGCAGGCCGGACTTACAGTGGGTGTGGTGAGAGCAAGGGGGGCGTTCCGTCATCTATTAAAACAGCGGGTTTTCAGCGAGCGGGCCCGAGTTACAGTGGGTGGGGTTTTGAGACCAGGCTGGCGTCCGTAAATCCATTAACACAGCAAAAAATGCCCTTATGATGCAGCAACGAAAACAGTCGTGCTGAAGCAGAGTGCGGAAGCGGAAGTGTGAGCTAAGACCTATAGCCTTCCTCAGTATACAGTCAAGACCTGGGTAGAGCTTGAGAAATTTCTGCCTCTACAATAGCGCTTGCCCCTCCATATGAGTGCAGACCATTTGAGCTTCCTTGGAAATGCTGGTGGTTGATGCTCCTGTTTCACCAGGTCCCCTTTTTATCTTGGCATTCTTTTTCTCGTTTTACTCTGGGGTGGCGAATGTGCTCCATACACCATGTCCTCTGAATAACCTACATCTGTTCAAGTCTTCCTGTACCTCCCTTGTACAATTCAGAGGAATAATTGTATCAGCTATTTTGTACATGCAATTTTTTTAGTAGTTTAATTCTAGAAAACACATAAAAATTACTTCTCAGCCACTGTTAAAAATTATGAGGGAGAAATGACACTTAGAAGCCACATTTCTGTTCCAAAGGTCCTTGATTATAGCTGTATCTCACAGCACCATGACACCAAAACCATTGACAGTGTGAAAAATGACGTGAGTAAAGATGAAGTGAGTAAATGGAATACATTTTTTTCATGAAACCTTGTACAATTTGTGTCTTTAACAGTCTCCTCACCACAAAACCTGCAAAATGAAGTTTTGGGAACCCGAGGGAATAAAAATTTGCAGTAAGAATGATCATTTTAAAAAAGTTTTCAAGAGGACCATTTTCTTTTGGAAGAGGAATGTGAAGTAGACTGGCCCAAATAATCGGTGACCCGGCAATTGGGGCCACAACAAACATCAGAGATCCCTGCCTGATTCATCTTGATGAAAGTCAACGTTCACATTATCTGTGGAAAGCCGGGTGCGTTTGTCTGTAATGACTCCTCCAACTGTGCTGAAGGTCCGCTCAGATATGACGCTGGCTGCTGGGCAGGACAACACCTCTTGGCGTGGCGAGCGAGCTCGGGCCCTTCATCCATTTTGGATACCCCGAAGTCGATTGGGTCCGGAACATATCCAAAAAATCGGTGTTGAGAAGCAGATAGTTGTTTCACCATGGATCTTAAGCCCGGTCTCTGTGTGTTTTTATGTGTTCCCCGCATTACATGCGTTGGTGAGGTGGTAAATAAGGAAATTTCCAGAGGTCCACAATTAGGTTTTGGGACTTTGCCGGACAAATGCAGAAACGCGTTGAAATTTTAGATGACACGTGGGTGGCCAAAGGGGAGGGACGGCTTTTCTGGAAAGAAATGCCTGCTCGGCAAACTGGTATTGGGGGCAGGCAAGGGGCCCTGAATGGCAGAACCACTGTGTCCCCTAGACGAAAAGGCAACATTTCCAAGGCCAAAAGCTGGCAATGCCGACATTCAGGCTTTGCTTTGGGATGGTTTGGGTTTAAAATGTTTTCTTCTGATCCCAAACCTGGTTGACAGAAGGTGGCTGCTAGACTGGCCGCCTGTACAGTGTGCAGGTCAAACTGGGGGAAGGAGAATGGGTAGGATGGGTCTTTTGGTGGTGCTGGTTTGGGACTCAGGCGACGGTGGAGGCTGAAGCGGAGGCTGATCCTTGATCGTGGCGTGGCGGAGGAGTAGGAGGCGGAGACAGAGGGTGTGATAGTGGTTGGAAGCCCGGGATTGCTGTGGCGTTTTTTGGCCAAGTGTTCCCTCTATTTTAACGCATGCATTCGTGCATGTGGGCTAGACTGTTGGGGGGTGGTTAAACACCTAGGATTCTTCCCTCATGTTTTTGTTTTTACGGCAAAGGCGGCATATGACATCGCTGGGTGATCAGAGGCTTGCTCGAAAAAGGCACAGGCTTGAGAGGTCATGGACCTTATCGACGGCGATAAGCGAGGAGCGGTGTTTCTGCAGAACGTGGCTGGTGGCTGGTGGCTTTTTGAGGCGGGAGCCATACTAACACTACCCCATCGTCTTCCTCCTCGTCCAGTGATGAAGCGCTCGCAAGCAAATTCTGCTGAAAAGACCACGTTGGATCCGCAATGTCGTCTCCATCATCATCATCATCATCAATGCAGGTGACTTCCTCGTCCTGACATTCTACATCCTGGAGTTTCGGGCTACAAGCAACAGGCACTGCAAGACGTTGCCGACCGCCCGGAATTTTTGCCGATTGACCAGCTTCCTTCTCCTCCTCTGATGGCATCAGCGATTGGGCGTCAAAGCAGACAAAATCATCCTCTTTGGCCTCTTGATCTTTTGAAATGCCTTCTCACCCCAAACGCATTTTGTCATCAAAGAGGTCTTCAGAAAATGGATTTTCCACAGTGGTGGGTACACAAGTTGACATTTGGGCTGCCTTCGCTTCATGTTGGATGGATGCTGACGATGATGATGACGACATTTGTGGCCATGACTGGGAGGACGAGAAGGTAAGACTGCTGGATGCAGCTTGCATTAACCACTGAAGAACAGATTGGCGACGCTGTTCGTTACTGAGATTCACAGGGCACCGGCCCAGCGATGACAAGCCTGACGGTCCTGCAACCGATGATCCGCTGGCTTGTGTGTTGTCACTAGCACTGGAAGGAGCACCTTCTCTCGTACATCTACCTCCATGTCCTACACCCCTCTTTGCTCACTTACCACCAGCATTTCCAGATAAAAATTTAAAAAGGTATGGAAGAGTTTTTGACAGTCTCTTATTTGAAAGACAGCAAATCACAGCTATTCTTAAATCCCTCTAATTTCCTACAGCCAACTACGATTAGAAACGGAATTGTTTCTATGGAATCCCTGTGAAATGCGGTCTGGTGGAAGAACCGTCAGACAAAATCTTCCTTCAGTCCCAGGAATTTACAACTGCCCAGTAGGACTAGGAATTGATAGTTTTAAAAAAAACTATTATACAAGTGTGCTATCTGCGCCAAACTGAGATTCACCAAGCACACTTAAACTATTCAAAAGTTACACGGATGAGAAGTTGCGTTTTTTGCTGCAATGACACATGAAAACAGTTACTAGAAAATTTCTGTATCCAAATTTAAGTACAAGGTGGCTCTTTAGAAAAAAATTGGGATGCACAAAATAAAAGGTACAATTTCACCTCAGGTGTGAGGTGTGCTGGCCAAAAAGTGGTAAAAAAAAATGCCATTTCAATGCAGGTTCAAAGCAGAGTCTGGGCTGCACAATATACACCCTCCTTTCCAAAGCCTGTCTGTCTGTCTTTTCGTCCGCCCCTCCCCGCCCACGTCTGGACAGCGCTAGATGCTTCTTTAAAAGTCTCTAACTAAATAAGAACTGAAATTCTCTAACCTACCTATATTCTAATGTTCACAGCTAAAAGCATAGTTGTCTGTATGAATAAAGAGAAGAACTGTGTCTCTGAGCTGAGCTGTATTGAGAGGCACGCAGCACACGTCTTGCTCTAGTGATAGACACTGAAAGACTGATACTGAACCGGAAACGCTGTTCTATGCAAAACGAGGTCATGTGATTTTTCCAGCCAATGACAACCATACACATCACAGTCATGACGTCGCACACCCAGCTCACCCTGCCTGCTGTAGGCTCTAAGCTGATTTGCTGGCCGCCAAAATGACAGAAAGCGCCGAAAATGGCGCGATAGTAATAGATTATCTGCAGATTGCCACCTAAAATAACGCCTGATCGTAACCATCCGATAAGCCTAAACATCTTGCCGATTTCAACATTGTCGATTATAATCGCTCATCCCTACTCTTCGACTGTGAAAACCTAGCCTTCTGACCCCAACCACATTGTGTCATCAAAGAGCTCTTCAGAATATGGATTATCTGGAGTGGTCTGTATATTGGGTTGTGACATTCGACCCGTGTTTGCTTAAGGTTGGACTGATGATGATGATGATGATGTGGTAAAACTGCTGGATGCAAGGTTTGATAAATACTTAAAAACAGATTGGCGACGCTGTTCAGTAATGAGACTCACAAGGAACGAACAAGCGATGACAGGCCTGACGGTCCTACGACTGATGATGTGCTCGCTTGTATGTTGTCCAGAGCACTGGAAGGAGTTTCTTGTCTCATACCTCTATCTCTACTTCCTACGTCCCTCCTTGCTCGCTTACCACATCTAGTTCTCTCCATGTTCAAAAGCTAAATATTATAGATCTGCAAAAAAAATGAACTTTACTCCACTCTTAATAATTTTCACCAAACAACCAGTATTTAAAATATATTTCTTTCTGTAGGAGAATTGCAAACGGTGCGTTATACAATAACTGAACCCCCAAAACTGCAAAAACTGAACTTTTAGGCACTCAGTATGATTATATGAGTATGATGTATATGAGAGTTAGGCTTTATGTGAGTCTGCAAATATCGCTAAATAACAGCTTCTGGGTGTGGGAAAGATGCAGCCAGCAGTACCAAACTCCCTAATTATTGCTGTCTATGGAGATGAAAATTCCATTTAACTAACTAAGAGCAGTCTGTACAGTACAGAGAGTGAGCTGAAAATGGTGTTCACAAGGCAATACAGTGAACTATATAACATGGTCATGTGATTTTAGCAGCCAGTGAGATCCCTAAACCACAGCGATGACGTTTTTGACACTTCTCTGTGCTCTGCACTGATTTTAGTGGCCGCCAAAAGGGCAGAAAAGTGATTGGATGGCCGCCAAAAGTGCAGAAAGCAGTTAAAAATTAAACTGAAACTGGCCTGTTGAACGCAATGTTGAACTCGAATGAACAGTACTTGAATGAACAGTAAAATGTATGGTTCGATTCGAGTTTTAAAAAATTGAGACGTTCGACTCGAACTGAACTTTTCACGAACATTACTCAACATATCATGATTCAAAATGTGACACAGGGATGAGAAAAAATGTTTAAATTCAATTTGTTATCCCCTAAATGCATGGGGATTCCGGGATCAAAACCCCTATTGGAATTTTGCCTCAGCTCCTTGTTAGAGCAGCAATTGGAAAAAAAGTACTGAACATTGAAAGTTGGACAAGTGCTTTTATGTTAACCCCTTAAAGGGCCCACCTGTTTTGAACCCTTCCCGACACAGCCCTATTTTTGAAAAATTCATGTGTCAATTTATTTAGAATTTTCTTTTTGACACTTTTACCTATTTTTTATGATTGAGATTTTTTTGGACACATTGTGCTTTAGTTAGTAAGAAATTTTTATCCATCAATCCTTGTTTGTTTGTGAAAAATATCATAATTTCATGAAATTTGGAAAAAATTTGCGATTTTGAAAGTTGCAATATTTCTGCCGTGCGAGACAGATATTTATTTACACCAAAATTGTTAATAACTAGAGCTACCATATGTCCACTATAGGTTGGCATCATTTTTTAAATGTCTTTTTTTTTTTGCGACATAAGGAGGGGCTTAGAAAATTTAGTGAGTAATTTATCACTTTTTCATGAATTTGCAAATACATTTTTTTTAGGGACCACTACAGTTCTGACGTGGGCTTTGAGGGGCCTGCTGTTTGTACCACCATAAGTGATGCCATCTGAGAAACTAGAGGGGGACCCCTTAAACGTATTTACAACACTATTTTAGGAAGTTTGATAACACCTTCAGATATTTCACAGAAATTAAAGAAAGTGGAGGTGAAATTTCAAAATTTCACGTTTTTTGCAGATTTTCAATATTTTATCCATTTATTCATGTATAGGTAAATGTGACTAGGTAAAGTGGACAACTTAACATCAATTCCCCCAGGTCTGCCATTTTTAGAGATATCCCCATATGTGGCCCTTGTGCATTATTTGGCTCTCCCATATGCCCAGAATTGGAGGAGACCTACTATACTATGGGGTTCATTTTCAATACGATTTTTTTTTGGCGCCATTTCAGGTTTGTAGGACACCCTAGGTTGCTTAAAATTAATAAACCACCCCTAAATAGATGCATATTGGAAACTACACCCTTAATGAATAATATCCAGGGGTGCATTGAGTATATAGACCCCACAGGTGATTCACAAATTTTTTTTAGCATAGTGCTCGTGGAAAATTTAAAAAAAATTCAATATCTGCAATTTTCGCTTAAAATGTTTCTTATATACAAGGAATCCTGGAAAAGAACCTAAAACTTTGTTAAGCAATTTCTTTCAAGTTCGGCAATACCTACATGTGTGGTGTTAAACTGCTGTTTGGGCGCAAGGCAGGCATATAAGGGAGGGGAGCGCTTTTTGGCTTTTGGAACGCAGATTTGGTGGGGCCATCCGCATTTCGCATAGCCCCCAAAGTAAAC
Organism: Phyllomedusa bahiana; assembly: GCA_025379985.1. Lineage (NCBI taxonomy): Eukaryota > Metazoa > Chordata > Amphibia > Anura > Hylidae > Phyllomedusa > Phyllomedusa bahiana. Next base: position 20,667 of record JAODAL010028298.1, on the reverse strand, counting down.
AGAACAGGCGGAATACCTTCCAGAAGTCGCGCCCATTTTGGATTCAAACACCCATCAGGGATCTTATCTAGGGGGTTTGTGTGTACTGTGATTTTGGATGGCACGGGGGTTCCTAGTTTTTTTTTTAGCTTGGGCAGTGAAAAATGGGGGGAAAAACGCAGTGTCGGTCATTGTTTTTTGAGTTACTATTTTACAGCATTCCGCCGTGCAGTGTTAAATGTATTTTATGTGATAACTTTACTATGGGCTGTTCGGGGGAGGGTCGGTTAAAATTACAATGTTATAGATTTTATATAAGTTTTTTCTATTTTATTTACTTTTACACCGTAGAAATACGTCTATAAAAAAATTGCGTTTTTATGTTGTACTATTCTGACAGCCATAACTTTTTTATTTTGCTGTGTGCAGAGGTGTGTATTGGCTTGTTTTTTTGCTGAGATCAGTTGAAGTTTTTATTGGTACTTTATGAGGTCCATATGATGATATGTCTCTTTTCTATTAAGGGTTTTTCTGAGATGTTTTGAACAAAATACGGCTCTTGGTAGTGTTTTTTATTTTTATTTTTTATAGCGGTCACTGTGCAGTATATAATGAAATGGTAGCTTTACTCAGAGGTTCAATAAGGATTCACACGCTACCAATTTGTATATTTTTTATGTTTTACTGCTTTATACAAGAAAACACTTTTATTCAACCAGGAAAATACGTTTTTGATCGCCCATAGTCTGAGAGCCATAACTTTTAAATTTTTCTGTGCTTGGAGCTGTGTAGGACTTGTTTTTTGCAAGTTGAGTTGACGTTTTTTATTAGTATCATTTTGGGGGGACGAAAGGATTTTTGATCGCTTTTAAATCATTTTTTGGGGCCTGGGTGAAGAAATACGGCCAATCCTAGTAGTGTTTTTTATTTTTATTTTTCAACAGGGTCACCGTACAGTATCCGATGGATAAGTTAGCTTTACTCTTTTTGGGTCGCTGACGTTATGGTCGATTACCCTAGTTATATAGTTTTTTTTTTTTATTTTGAAGCACTTAATAAAAAAAAGAAAAGTGTTTTTAGTGTGTTAAAACAATATTTATCGCTCGCTATCTTCTGAGAGCTATACATTTTTATTTTTCCGTATACAGAGCTATATAAGGACTTTTTTTGTGGGATGAACTGACGTTTAAATTAGGTACAACTTTGGCGTTTCTAGGAGTTTTTGATCGCTTTTTATGTGCTGTTGGGTGATGAAAAATAATCTTAATTTCTGTGATTGTTTTTTGTTTTGTTTTTACGGGCGTTCACTGTACGGCGTTAATTACATGACAGATTTATGGGCAGGTGTTAGCACGCGGGATACAAATATATGGGTACTTTTCTTTATTTTTGGTCTTTTTGGAGCGAATTGCCGTTTGTAAAGGGAAAAGGGTGGGTACGTATTTTTATTTTATTTTTCGTGTTGTGTTTTACTTGTTTTTCACCTTTTTTTTTACATATTTTTTACTCATTTTAACATTTTCATTTTTTCTTTTTCCCCATAGGGGTTTGAATGAGAGATCTTTAGATCTCTATCATTCAATAGGAATCAGTGCATAGTTTTGCTGATGATGGTTCCTATGACAACTGTCAGTCACGATGCCGGGCCGTGCCACACAGGGCCGGCGGCATCGTGAGTCCAGACAACCGGAAGACTTTATTGCCTTCCGTTCTGTCTGTCAGAGGGCAGGAGCTGCACGATAGTGCGATCAGAGCTGCTGCTGCCGCCGACAGAGACGCAGGAGGAGGCGAATCTCCTCCTGCGTCTCCCTTAAGTTATTGCGTCACCCCGATCGTCGCGTTAATTAAGGGGTTAACGCCCACCCCGGAGCGGATCCGGGGTCGGGGGATAACGCTGGGGATGTAGCTGTAATATACAGCTGACACCCCGCGCATAACGCGAACTCTGCTTATAGAGGTTGCGTCGAACCGCAGGACTATCATTACGTCCAGGTGCGTGACCCCAAACGACTGACGTATGGATACGTCTAAGGATGTTAAAGGGGTTAAGGTATGGTCTAATTTAGTTCATTTAAAAAAAATAAGACATTTTATGTTCATTCTGAAATTTCAACCAAAAACTCAAATATCCCTAAGTTTTTGTGAGTAATGTATATTCAGCTTTGCCCACTTTAAGCAGAAATTCCTACTATGATAGAAAAAGTGAAGTTGCAAAATCATGATAGAGTACACAACCATTCTGTGCAAGCTCTTATGTGTTTATCCATTACCGCCACAGCCAGTTTTGACCTCCCTGACAGAGCCCATTTTTTAAATCTGTCATGATTTTTTTCTTTTAGCGTGGATAATTTTTTGATACTTTTATCTATCCATGTGACTCAGAGACCGTTTTCTCATGACACATTGTGCTTTAAGATAGTAAGAAATTTTGGTTCATACAATCCTTGTTTATTTGTGAAAAATGTTAATATGTCATGAACATTTAGAAAAATTTGCCAATTTCAAAGTTCAAATTTCTGCATACAAAACAAATAGTTATTCCACACAAAAAAGTTTATAACTAGTATCTACCATATATATGTCTCCTGTGGTTGGAATCATCCTTTAAATGTCTTTTTTTTTTACAATACTAAGGGGCCACATGTATGAAAACTGTTTAAAGGGGTTTTGCCACGATGTAATGTTGATGTGGGACTCCTCCATTTGATTTTTAATCACTCTTCTAACATTTATGTGATTAAAAAAGTGAAGCCTATAGAGCTACATCATTTATCAATCCCCTAGTTACCTGGAAGGCTTGCATTAGACTACGACCAGGTAGCTGATAGGCCGCGCTTGCTGTGAAACATTCTTTATCTGATGACAGGAAATTGATGAGCTGTCAGGGGCTGTGAGAAAGTGACAGTGTATGAGCCTGTGTCTTGCTGTATAGAGAATATTTGTTGTAAAGTTACTATTTGAGGTTAAGTTTGAGATGCTACCTTATCCGCTCTCTCCTACTCACCCTCCTCCCTCTCTCCCCTGCAGCCTTCAAGACAGCATGATTTGTTTATATTCTACTCCCGTGCTAGTAAGGAGGTAAGTAACTCACGTCCTGGCAAAACCCCTTTAAGCCTAAAACTCTCTTTTTTGCCTATAGGTTACTATGGGCAAAAAGTGAGTTTTAGACCTAAACAGTTTTCATACATGTGGCCCTTAGTATAAATTTTTCACATTTTCAAGAAAATTTGCAACATAGATTTTTTTTAAGGAACCAGTCCAGTTCTTTTGTGATGGTTTGAGGGGTCCGTATATTAGATAACCCCATAAATTACTGCATCTAAGAAACCACACCCCTTAAAGCATTTAAAACAGTGTTTAGGAAGTGTGTTAAAACCATACAGAAATTAAGCCATCACAGAAATTAAAGAAAAAAAGGGTTGGGTTGGGGTGAAATTTCAAAATTTTTATTTGTTTGCAAAATTTCGGGTTTTACCCTTTTTTTCACTGGAACACAGTAGTTTATAAAAAGGGGTAAAAAAAATAAAAGTTGGCCCCGCAGTTCCAAATTTTTTTTGGGGGACTTCCCCCCAATTATTTTGGGCCAATAGTCCCGCTTTTTGGCTAAACCCCCCAAAAAGCCTAGGTAGGGGGGCCCAACCTCCCGGGGCCCTTTTGGGTCTTTTCTCAAACGTTTTTTATTAAAACCCAACCTTTCCAGGTTTGCGGACACCCCAAGGTCCCAAAAAATTAAATTTAAAACCCAGTGTTAGTATATCAAACCCCACAAGTGTTTCAAAAATTTTTTTTTAGCGTTGGGGGGGTGGGGGGAAAAATAAATTTTTTTTTCCCAAAAAATTCTGAATTTTAGCTGAAAACCCTTAAATTTTTTTAAAAGGATTTTTGGAAAAAAATAAACCCAAAAAATTTGTTACACAATTTATTCCAAGTTCAGAAATTTCCCCTGTAGGGGTTGGGGGGGGGCAAATGCTATTTGGGTGCAGGGTTTAGTGCTTTACAAGGTTTTATGGAGCGTATTTGATTTTTCAAATTTCCAGATTTTTAGTGGGTGCCATGCCTGTGTATTGTTGCTTTAATTGGGGTTTGCAAGATGTTTCCCGTTTTTTTTAGCACTGGGTTTTTAAAAAATGGGGAAGGGGAAAAAATGAGTTTCCCATTTTTTTTTTTGGGGGTTTCATTTTTACAGCGTTCCCCAGGGCAGTTTTAATGACAGGAAAATTTTACTTGAGGGTCTGTACAATTACATGGTAAAAATTTTTATTTGTTTTTAATGTTTTATTATTTTTTCACAATAAAAAAAAAGGGTTTTTATAAAAAAAAAGGTCTTTCTTTTAGTCAGAGTAAAAAATTTTTTATTTTTTTATGTATTTGGGCTTAAAAAAGGGGTTTTTTTTTTTTTCCCCGGGAAATGAGATTAAAATTTTTTATTGTATAATTAGGGGGTTCTTTGTGCCCATTGATTGCTTTTTATGAAGCTTTTTGTAAATTTTTTTTGAAAAAAAATCAGAAAATCCGGGTAGTGTTTTTTATTTTTATTTTTTACAAACAGTACCCGTGCAATTTTTAAAAAACTTGCTAGCTTTTTCTCAGCAGGTCAATTCGTTTTTAGCGAATAAATTAAAAAAACTTTAGGGTATGTTCGGGCCCCGGGTTTTAATTAAATAAAGCATCGAAATGCGAGCCGAAGTACGGTAAATTATAGATTTCATTAGGAGTATTTGGGTTATGCGTGGGCCCTCCTGTGTGTTGCAAAAACGTGTATTGTAGTTTTTTGGGGGGGAATTGACAAGTTTAAATTTTTAGCAGCGAATATGCGCCGCTGACAATGCTTCTATGGGGCCCGGGGACCGACCGCCTCCAAAATTTCTTTGGAATTTGGGGGGCTGATCAAACACGTGGGGTTCCCCAAAACACCTGGGGGTATTGCAGGAAAATTTTTAAAACACCGCAATAAGGGGGCCCAAAAACATAACCCTTTCTAAAAAGGAAAGCACATTTTTGCATTGTCATAGTTTCAGTCATTACTTTTTTATTTTTCTGTGTACGGAGAGATGTAGGGGCCTGTTTTTTGATGGGATGAGTAGACATTTTTATTGGGGAGACAAGACTTTTACTGCTTTTAAATCCGTTTTTGGAATCCAAGGTGAAAAAAATACTGCAATCCTAGTAGTATTTTTAATTTTTTAGTACGATTATGGTGATAAATTTATAATTTTTTTTTATGTTGAAGCGCTTAAAAAAGGAAAGTGTTTTTATTATGTAACGTAATTTTTATGCATCGCTATCTTCTGATAGCCATAACTTTTTTTATTTTCCATATACATATCTGTGTAAGGACTTTTTATTTGCGGGATGAACGGATGCTTTCATTGGTACCACTTTGGAATTTATATGACTTTTTGATCGTCTTTTTATTCCATTTTATGACCAAAAATCGCAATACATGATACACACGCAGTGATACCAACTATGCATACTCTATTAATTTTTTATCTTTTGGGAGGCAATTGGCGTAAAAGCGAAAAAAGAGGTGTAGTTATTTTTTCAAGGCTGTCCGGTAAGACAGAAGCAGCTGCGATCGTTCAGCGGCTGCTCCAAAAGGGAAAGAGGGAGCCTCTCCCTTTTTCTTTCCCTTAGCTGCCGCAATCATTATAGATCACAGCAGCTAAGGGGTTAATCGCCCACGGCTGGAGTAAGCTCCGGGCGCGGGCGATACAGAATGAGGCCAGCTGTGATATTTAGCTGGTCCCATGCTGCGATGCTCCCATGCAAGCTCACAAGTGGAGCTTACACAATCCTTATGACGTACCCATACGTCAATTTGCGAGAACCCCTTCCCAACCCTGACGTATGGGTATGTCAAATGTGGGTAAGGGGGTTATATTTATGTACTGTGGGATTTCATTCCTATTCTCTTGTTGTGTGTCATTTGTAGAGTTTAAGGTTTGCTTTGTGAAGAATTAAGCATTGTCTCTGATAAAAACCAAACAAGCCGTGACCCCCCAGCAGTTAGTGACCTTACACTTAATTTTAATATACTGTTCTTAGGGTTGGATTATCCAAGGACAAAATTTATATTCAATTCAAATACTAGCCCCATCATGAAAGTAGAATCCTGGAATAGTATGGAAGTGCAAACTCCTAATAAGAGGATGAAGATCATTCATCATTTAAAACGTCTTTGCCTGGATATTGTATTCCTCTAGAATTATAAATACAAAGCACAGCAAGTCAGCTGAAGTGCAGAATTTATGATTCAAAGGCACAGATGGTGTATGAATCTTCCACCAGAACAATGGAGGAGGAAAGCTAGGAAAGTCCAGCGTCCCATAATAAGATGTATAAAATCCTCAGCTTAGACCAAATGAGAGGTGGAGGGAAAAATAAGGAAAGAATAAGACATTGCACACTACAGGACAGCAGAAAGAGCAAGCTGTTTCAGGCTGTGTTTTCACCCTTAGTTATAGCTAGTTAGCAACAGCCACATGATTAGTATATAAACAGATACATTTGCATATTAAATTAGATTGTATCAACAACAGATGGAGTGAAGTGGAACATTCTGTGTAAACAAGGGATCTCTTTATATGTACAATATTACAGCAAACAAGTAGGAAAAATGAGTAGAAAAAAATGGAAAATCCATGTAGAAAAAAACAGCATAGACAATGATAATATTAAAAATGTAATATAAGGTCACCTTTTTTCCTTACACTGTTGGGGACTCTCATTGCCAACAGGAAAATACAATAAGTCTCTCAATTGAGAAGCTTACATTTAAGGTCCCCTCCTTTTCAAGGAGCTGAGATTTGTTTAATACCCTGAGTCAGGCAAAAAGCAGTATTCCCAGGGTGAACTTGTGCAAAATGCAGAGTCACAGTTTATAAATGATGTGACTTAGTATGTGGTGTTTTCTAATATGTTGTTTTAAACTTTGTGCAGTGCATCCTATGTTCTGTAAGCGACAAGATATGCATTAGATAAGATAAACTACATTCTTAGGGCCACATGTATGAAAACTGTCTAGGACCAAAACTCTCTTTATTGCCCATAGCAACCAATCAGAGCTCCCCTCTCATCTCATATAGTGCTCTGGGAAAGTGAAAGGGGCGCTTTGATTGGTTGCCATGGGCAACAAAGAGTTTTAGACCTAGGCAGTTTGAATACTGTTACGATGAATGTATTGTTTCATGTGGTGTACAAAGTGGTTACTGTATGATTTAATTTGTGATTTAATATTTATATATGAGAAACAGATACAGCATGCATGTTTACTTTTGTAAGTTCGTATAGATTATAACCAGGTAGCCCTGTTTGTATTTTTGACCAATAGACTTGGATTCAAGATTTGATGCAAAGTTGGAGCCTTTCTTACCACATATTTAAAACCCTGATCAAAAACCGCATGCAACAAAGGATCACATTCAAGTAAAGGAATGTGTTTTTTAACTATCTGACAAACATTTTTTTAGTCTACACTGTATGCTGTAGAAAGAGTAAGCAGCATTTTTTGTCATTACCTTTTTTTTTTTTTAATGTTTTATGTTTCTGTGCCACTACTGGGCTTACTCCGAGGGGGTGTAAAATGCCATTTGGGTTTTACATAAAACTCAGATGATAAGAATGGATTAACCCGAGGCCCCCGGTGCACTCAGTGTGCTCCCGGGAGGGTTGGCAAAGGGCGAGGAATTTGGGAAAAAAAACAAAAAAAGTCAGGAAAAAAAACAAGCAACAAGGATCAAAGGAAACAAAAAAATACAGGGGACGGCAGGTATGAAGAGGAGAAGGCCTTACGAGGCAAGGCTTTTAACAGAAACAGGATGAAACAACAATTTTAGTTAGGGTAAAATGAGGAACAGAGCTAGTTTAAAAGAAAGTAGTCATGGACAAAACTTTGTGGGGGGGAACTAAAGCAGGAAACAAATAGAGGCCAAAAAACAAAGAAGACCAAAGGGAAAAATACAAACAGGGCTGAAAGAAAATAGGGTAAAACCCAAGCAGACGGCAAAGACACCCGGCAGAATACAAAAAAGGGAAAAAGCACTAGTAGCAAAACAAATAGGAAAAAGGACATGAAAACCCGGTATGAAAAGGACTAGGAAGCAGGAACACTAAAGAAAGGGAGAATCAAGCTAAACATAGGCATGAACAACTAGAAACCCAAGGTAGGAACACAGAAAAGGGAATGAACAAAATGTAGAACACATGGACAAGAACCAAGAAAACAAGAGCAAGTCATGGATCAGGCCAAGAGTGTGGGAAGGAGCTTCCTAATAAATGCACAGGGATCAGCTGGGAAAGCCTAACCCAGCAGGACCCAATGGGGATAAATTACTGTAGGGTGTGGCCACATCTCCCATAGGAAGGAGGGATTAAAGCAGCAGCCCAGTGCATACATGATGGCCAAACAGAGGGGAAAGTCACATAGCAAACACAAGGGTAAGCGACTATGTAAATAGTGGCATTATACTGGCAAAATTATCTGCCTCAGCTAAAAAATCGCTATGTATTGAGCAATTCCAAGAGGCATGGATCATTTCTACCTAAAGGAATATTTTTAATTGATGGAAAAGAATGGCACTAGTGAGTGTACAAAATATTATTGCCAGTCATTGATTTACAGAAAGTGGAAGTTTTGAACTAGCTCTGATCAACATCTAAAGAGTAAATCCAAAAACAAAAGGGCGAATAATTATGGGAAAGTGTAAAGGATAAACCCATATGGTTCAAATTTGGAAAAGAACCAGAGTCTGGCACAGTCACTGTGTCAAAACTGCAAGCTGCAAACAGCAGATTGTCTATATATCTGCCGTACCAGATGATGGACTTTTGAAAGAAATTAAACACATTAAACAGGTGCAAATGTTTCCACCACGCTATGAAGATGTTTGCCAGGGATGGTGAGAACTTTGAACCCATGGACACATCTGATATCTGTAGATTATTGCCATTAAACATGAAGGAGATGGCCTTGAGCAGAAAATAAACTGTCTGGATGAAAAATCTGGATAAATCTGCAAGTGCTATGTGAAAAACCAATTCAAAGATACCAACGCGAAGTCATGTGGTATGATAGTATATAATAAGGTACCCAAAGTAATCCACATGTAGTCATCCTCCATTGGAAAGAAACCAGGGCAGATAACACATGTTGGCGACACGAATTTAACTTATGCACAGAAAAATTGGCGTTTAAGCGCCATAAACCATACATGTTGCCCTTATTTCCCAAATCATATTTTATAATCTGTCCAGCCAGCTCAGCTTTCTGAACAGCTCATCAGCTCATTAGGGTAGTTGGTTGTCTCTTACTGGCTGGAAATATTATGGAAAAGGGGTGGACCAGGTAAATTTAATTATCCCTGTCCTCTGATTAACTTATTTTAATATGAAATGGCAATTGACCAGATGGAGATTTGATATTCTTTTAAATCTACAGGGCCTGTGAAATATCCCACTTGGTGATAACCTCTGATCCCAATAAACGAGTTAAGGATTCTTTACTACCTGAGCAGGCTGGTTTATGATGGTTAGTAAATACTTGTAGTCTAGTGTAATGCAAGGAAAAATACATATAATTGACAGGGTGCAATATACCAGAAGAACCCACAGTCCCAGCAATACAGAATACATATAACATTCATGTTACATTTTATACATAATGCATATTTCTATGATGGTTATAAACAGACCTTATTATAATATCATCACTGACTTGCTCATTTCCCTCACATCTGGAATCAAAAGTATCAAAGGTTGTAGATAGCTACAGTTGTGATCAAAAGTTTACATACCCTGGCAGAATTTTTGCTTTCTTGGCCGATAACACAAAAACTTTTTTTCCACTCATGGTTAGTGGTTGGGTGAAGCCATTTAATATCAAACTGCTGTGCTTTCTCTTTTTTAATCATGACAACCAAAAACATCCAAATGACCCTGATCAAAAGTTTACATACCCCAGTTCTTAATACCATTTATTACCCCCACTAACATCAATGACAGCTTGAAGTCTTTTGTGGTAGTTGTGGATGAGGATCTTTATTTTCTCAGATGGTAAAGCTGCCCATTCTTCTTGGCAAAAAGCCTTCTATTCCTGTAAATTCCTGGGTTGTCTTGCATGAACTGCGCACTTGAGACCTCCCCAGAGTGGCTGAATGATATTGAGGTCAGGAGACTGAAATGGTAACTCCAGAAACTTCAGTTTGTTCTGCTGCAGCCAATGACAGGTTTACTTGGCCTTGTGTTTTGGATCGTTGTCATGTTGGAACATCCAAGTACAACCCATGTGCAGCTTCCAGGCTGATGAGTGCAAATTTGCCTCCAGTATTTGCTGATAACATGCTGCATTCATCTTTTCTTCAACTTTGATCAAGTTTCCTGTGCCTTTGTAGCTCAAACATCCCCAAAACATCAGCGATCTATCTCCATGCTTTACAGTAGGAATGGTGTTCCTTTCATCATAGGCCTTGTTGACACCTCTTCAAATGTAACGTTTATGGTTGTGGCCAAAAAGTTCGATTTTGGTCTCCCCACTCCAAATTTCCTCGTTACATTAGTTTTGAGGCTTGTCTCTGTGTTGTTTGGCGTATTATAGGCGAGACACTTTGTGGCATTTGCGCAGTAATGGCTTTCTTCTGGCAACTCGACCATGCAGCACATTTTTCTTCCAGTACCTCCTTATTGTACCTCTCGAAGCAGCCACACCACTAGTTTTCAGAGAGTCCTGTATTTCAGCTGATGTTATTTGTGGGTTTTCTTTGCATCCTGAACAATTTTCCTTGCAGTTGTGGCTGAAATTTTTGTTGATCTAGGTGACCGTGGTTTGATTTTTACAGAGCCCCAGATTTTCCATTTGTTAATCACATTGAACACTGCTGACTGACATTAATTCCTTGGATATCTTCTTGTATCCCTTTCCTGTTTTATACAGTTCATCTACCTTTTCCTGTAGATCCATTGACAATTCTTTTGCTTTCCCCATGACTCACAATCCAGAAACATCAGTGGCTGGATGAAAGATGCAAGAGTCTGTCTAGATCCCAGAAACTCATTCAGCTTTTATGCACACACTGATTACAAGCAAACAGGTCGCGGGTGAGTATGTTACCTTTAGTAGTCATTCAAGCCCATCTGTGTCAACTTCTGTGCCTTTTATAAGGCCAAAATCACCAGGGTATGTAAACTTTTGATCAAGGTCATTTGGATGTTTTTGGTTGTCATTATGATTTAAAAAGAGAAAACACAGTAGTTTGGCAATAAATGGCTTAACCCAACCACTAACCATGAGTGGAAAAAAGTTTTTGTCTTATCATTCATATTCTCTGAAAAAAGGCCAAGAAAGCAAAAATTCTGCCGGCATTGAGGGATCCAATTTCTGAAACGATAGGATGCAGCAGTGGAGGAAATCCCTCTTTGTGTATTTTAGTGAGTGAATGGAAGCCATAGTAGGATATTTAGTTATCAAAAATATCTTTTTCTTTTTCAGTTATTAATCCTAAGTGGATACCTTCCTGTACCAGGTATTGTAATGCAATCACAAAATTATATTACAATCCCTAGACACCTGTTTGTACCGGACAATATAAAGTAATTACAAAATTTTATTATAATCCCTGGTACAGGGTGGATTAATAACCGAAAAAGAAAAATATTTTTGATATTTGGTATTGAACAGGTCTCAGCTCCTTTAAGAGGAAAGGACCTTCTCAATCGAGAGGCATACTGGATTTTTTGTTGAAAAAGGGTTTTGTATGAACAAAGGGCGACATTTTATGATCGGCTTTTGGGCCCGTTTTTTGGCTTAAAATGCGCCTCCCACCCGAATCCCGCTGTCGGACGGGGGATTCAGTTTTGGGGCCAGTGTTCGCAATTTAAAGCTGCGCCCCGCATAAAGGGGGGCGGGGTGGGCCCCGGTGTCGGGGGGGGGTAGGGTTCCGGGGCGGGCGCGGCGCGCCAAAAAAACCCCAGGCATGTACGTTTGGCGAGTCGGCAAAAGCGAGGCGCAGTGCGGGGCCCCGGGCAGCTCCAAACAGGTAGACCGGGTTTTTTTTTTGGCCCTAAACCCCCCCCGGACTGAGGCAAAGTAAACAGGTTTCCGAACTTGCGAGGGAAGGGCAGATGGAAGAGGACAGAAATTTTGGCGCCCCTTTCCCCGTGCTGAAAGGAGTATGTTTCCCAAAAAAAAAATTCGCCTTTATAAAGGCGGAAAAAAAACAGTGTCGAAAAGAGTTTGAACTTTAAAAATAAAACATACTTAAAAAAAAAAACATTTTCCCAAAAAACTCAAAGAACGGGAATATCAAGTTTATTGTTTTGGAAAAATTCCCGGGAAATACAGTATTTCAAATTTGAAAAACTTTTTCTAATTGGTCGGCAAAAACCCAGCCAATCAGAATAGGAGCGAAAGTGAAATTTTTAAAAAACCTATGGGGAAAGGGAAATTGCCCAACCCAGAATCCACGGCGGGAAAATTCAAAATACAAAAAAAAAGGACGGGGAAAAGAGTGTTTGGGCTGAGCTAGCGGGGGGTTTGGCTAGCCCCGGCCAATCAGAATAGGGGGCGCCCAAAATTTCCCATTTTTGTCTATGGAGAAGTTTAGACCAAATCGAATCCACGGGGGATAATTAAAATTTTACAGAAAAAAAGACAAAAAAAGAGCTGATTGGCCTGAGTTTAGCGGTGGTTTTGGGTTTTATCCCACCCAAAAACAGAGGCGAGCTACTTCTCTGAAATCTCGGCGTTTTCGCGTCGTGCGCAGGGAAGTTTTAAATTTCAAAAAAAAATTTTTTTTAAAGTGTCAAACTTTTATCAGAAAAAGAGCCGAACCCTTCTTTAAAAATAAAGCATTTTAAAATCCCGAACAACGCGTTTGTCCCCGGGAAAACCGGCGCTAAATGGGGAATTGCAATGGGAGAGACTTGGGGGAAAAATTACAGTAATTAAATTTGTTTAAGCTATTCTCTTGGTCGGAAAAAACCCACCCAAAATCTGAAAAGGAGCGAAATTTTTCCCTTTTTTAACCTATGGAGGGGGGAAATTGCCCAAATCGAATGGGAAGCAAAGTCCCATTATATCTTGGAAAAAAATTTCCCCCAAAATTCTTTTTCCCAAAGGGCCCGGGGACAGTTAAAAATAGGAAAAAAAAGCAAAAAACGAGTGATTGGTTGAAGCGGCGGGGGTTGTCCAGCTTAGCCAATCAGAGCCGAGCTACTTTTCATAGTTTTTCTATGGGGAAAAAAAATTTTCTGAGCGCGCCTGTGATTGGCTAATTTTAAAAGAGGCGCCGTTTTTGGAAAAAAATTGGGGAAGCGAGCGACGCCCCTATGGGTTTTCTAATGCAATCTGAAAAAAAACCCTTTTACATGGCCAAAATCAAATTTAACACTACAAAAGGGGTTCCCGATGTTATATAAAACAAATTTATAATAGGGGGGAAAGGGAAAAAAAAAATATTAAATAAAAAAAAAATCTGTTTATTTCTTTTTTTTGGGGTTGCACCCATTTATTGATCCTTGGCTAACGAAAAAAAAAGGGAAAAAATTTTTTTTTTCCGTTCCCCCCATATTATCATTTTTTTATATATACACTTCGGGAAAATTTTCGGTAGTTTTTTTAATTTGATTTGGCCCATTTTACATTTTTATTTAAATTTGCTTAAAAAACCCAAGGGAGGTCGCTGCCTCCCCTTTGGGTCCAAAAAAAGGCGCCTTTTTTTTAAATTAGCCAATCAGAGAGCCCCCGTTTCGAATTTCTTTTCCCCTTAGAACTTTTATGAAAAAATTTGCTCGCGCTCTGATTGGCTAAGCTGGCGAGCCCCCCGCCTTAAACCAAATCAGCCCCCGGGTTTCCCGGCCCTTTTTTTACTGTTTTTTGAACTGTCCGCCATTTTAAAATATTGATTGGTCCATTTTTTCTCCATAGGTTTATAAGGGGGGACATTGTGCTCCTATTCTGATTGGCTGGTTTTTGCGACCAATGGAATAGTTTAAAAACAATTTAAATTTAAGGAAATTTCCGGCGATTCTCTTTTTTTTGAAAATTCCCCTATGTAGCGCCGGGGGTCTCGGCGGAAAAAAAAAATGCATTGTTGGGGTTTTTTTTAAATGCTTTATTTGAAAAGAAGGGTTGGCTCTTTATCTGTTTAAATTTTTTTACATTTAAAAAAAATTAATTTTTTGATTAATACTTAAAATGCGCACGGCGTTTGAGCCCCGAGATTTCGTGCGCCCCATTCTCCATGACTATAATGGGGGGAAAGTAGCTGCCCCCCTGATTGGTTTGGGATGCCAAGCCCCCGGTTTAGCTCACCCCAATCAGCTTTTTTTCTGTCTTTTTACTGTATTTTAAATTTAAATCCCGCCTTTGGGAATTTGATTGGTCTAAACTCTCCATAGACTAGAATGGGTTTTGCCGTCCTATTCTGTTTGGTCAATAATTCTCATAGGCTAGAATGGGTCTCTGTCGTCCTATTTTTGTTGGGCTGAGCAAAATAAGCCAAGCCCCCGGTTTTAGTTTAAACCCAAAACAGCTCTTTTCAGCTTTTTTTCCCTGTTTTTTTTAAAACTACCCCGCCGTTGGATTCTGATTGGTTTTAAATTCCCCCATGGGTTTTTTAAATTGGTTTCACTTCCTCCTATTCTGATTGGCCGGTTTTTTAGGCCGACCCAATCAAAAATTGGGTTTTGATTTTTTTTTTACTGTTTTTCCCCGGAAAATTTCCCAAAAAATCCTAATTTTTAAATTAGGATACGGGAAAAGTGTTTTTGTTTTATAAAATTTTTTATTTTTTGGGTTTCGCTTTTTTCCCTTTTGAATTTTGGAAACGCCTTTATAAAAAGGGGGATTTTTGTTTTCTTCTCCGCACCAGGAATCTGGAATGATTTCCCCCTTTTCCCTGCCTGTCTCGCATCGGTTGTTTTTCGGCGAAATTTCCCGCACGGGGGCCAAAGTCCCACACTGGGCCCAGGGTCCCCGCACTTTGGCCCCAAAATTCATGGCGAGACCAGCGGGCTTTTCCCCCGCATGTATGCCGCATACCCCCCGGCGCCGAATCCTAGGCGCAGGCCGCACTGACCCCTCGGACCCGCACTGCCCCTAAAACACTGGCGACGCCCCCGGCGGACTTTACTTTTGTATGTATGGCGCCCCCCCCGGCCCCAAACAAAAATAAGGCGCAGATTCCCCCGGGAAAAAACTGGGGGAAAAGGGTTGCGCCCGACCGGGGGAAAATTCTTTCTTGGGGCCCCAAAAAAAATGGACCTTATTTTACATTTTAAGTATTTTTTCCCCATGCTTTTTTTTTCTTTTTTTATTTCTTGTTTTTTTTTCAAATCTGTTTGTTTTAGTGTTTTTGCAGGTAGAGGGGATCCTTTTTTCCCATGGAATGTTTCCACCCCCCTTCCTTCTGTTTTGATTTGATCTAATTTATTATGCTTATTTATCTTTTTATATACTGATCATGTGACAACTAAGGGCAGAAACACATCAAGAAACACATTAGAGGGCTCCTTTTGTGTACAATGTTTTGTTTTTGCTATTATCCTTTCATGTTGAGCTAACCTGTGCATTTTTGGAAGAAATTCTGTCTTTTGTGGGACGGTGGTGTTTCTTTAAATTTTCTAGAATGAACAAGCTGTGAGTTGACCATGTACTTTGGGTCCCCAAAAATTTGGAAAGGAAAAAGGGGGAGAAAAATTATTTAAAAATCATAATTAATTTTTCCCCTTTTTTTTGGGTATTTTTAGTTGTTGCAGGAAGAGGGTAGAGAAAATTTCCCTACTGTTATGAAAAAAGCCCCCCCCCCCCCCGGGCAATGAATCCTTTTTTAATAACCCATAGACCCCCCCCCCCCCCCCTAAGGGGAAAAAAACATTGTCTTTTGAACCCTTGGGGGGGAAGATTAAGGGGAAAAATATTGTTCTGTTATAGTAGGGGATAATAAAATGTAGAGTTAAACCCATTGGAAAACAGCAGATGAGATACTTACCAAATCTCCCAAGAACTTTTTATTTTATATATTTATAAAGCACTGTTATATTCCATAGCACCCAAAAAAAATGAGTTTTTATAATTTTAAAAAAGATCAAAAAATGACCTGTAATAACAATTTAAAAACCTTTTTTTTTTTTAGAAAGTTCTCTGGGTTCAAAATAAACTTAGTCTACAGTGAAATTCTAGAACTGTTTCTTCTCTACCTGAGATTTTCTAAATCCGTTTTGACTTTAATTTCAAGCTAATTTACTTGGGCATAAAAAAAGGGGCATGAAAAAAACCCTTTTTAAAAATGGTTTATCCCCTTTCCTAATTTATAGATTTTTAAGGGAATTTTAAAAAATTAAAAAATTTTTTCCCTGTTTTCCAAATGCCAGATGCCATCTGATTAAACTGAGTTTTTGCAGGGGTGCTTTTTTCACTGTCAAACCTTCTTTAAATTTTTTTGGATACCAATTTTATCAAAAGAAACTGGCCTTTTCCCAGGTTTTTGGGGGTTTGAGGGCCATGGATGGCTCTTAACCCTTATGACCCAGCAAATTTGGGCCTTAAAAAACACAGCCCCATCGTTTTAAATTGCATGTGTCACTTTATGTGAGAATTTAAATTTTTGAAAACCCTTTTTCCTAAACCATGTGATTCGAGGATGTTTTTCTCGTGACACAAATTTTGCTTTCAAATTAGTAAGAAAATTTTTATCCCCAAAAATCCCTTTTTTCTTTGTGAAAAAAAATCAAAATTTCATGAAAAAATTTGGGGGGAAAAAATTAGTGATTTTGAAAGTTCCAAAATTTTCTTGTGGGGCAAAAAAGATAAATTTTTCACCACAAAATTGTTTATAACTAGCATTTTTACCATTGTCCAAATATAGGGGTTTGGCCCTCATTTTGAAATTTTCCTTTTTTTTATGACTTAAAAGGGCTTTGAAATTTTTTGTAGTAATTTCTCACATTTTAAAGAAAATTTTCAATATAAATTTTTTTTGGGACCATTCAAATTCTGAGTGGCCCCTTTTTAGGGGCCCGTATGTTAGGGTACCCCCATAAAAGGGTGCCTTCTAAGAAAAACCCCCAAAAAAACCCCATATATCAAAACCCCCCGGTGATTCACAAAATTTTTTTTTTTTGATTAGGCTGTGAAAAAAAAAAAATGTTCCCAAAAATCTGCAATTTTAGCTTAAAATGTTTTAAAATTTACAAATTATCCTGGAAAAAAGGGAACCCCCCAAAAATTTGTTAAGCAATTTCTTTCCCAAATTCGGCAATACCTTTTCATGTGGGTTTTTAAAAACCCCTGTTTGAGCAATGGCAGGGCGGGGGGGGGGCTATTTGGCATTTGGAACGCAAAATTTTGGTGGGGCCATGTCGCCAATTTTTGCAAAGCCCCCCAAAAAAGCAGGGAAAAAGGTGGGAAACCCTTTCCGGGAAAAAGGCCCCCCTTTTGGATTCAACCCCCCCCTCAGGGTTTTCATTTAGGGGGGTTTTTTGCCCCCCCCCCCCCTTTTGGGCACAATGTGTTCCCTTTTTTAGCTTGGGGCCTGAAAAGGGGGGGGGGAAAAGAAATTCCACCTTGTTTTTTTTGGGGTTCAATTTTTCAGGTTGTTGCAGTGTTAAAAGATGTGATAACTTTACTATGGGGGTCGGTAAAATTGAAAAGAATAAATTTTTTTATAGGGTTTTTTTTTTTTTATTTCCCTTTTTCCCCAATAAAAAAAAATCTATAAAAAAAAAGCGTTTTTTTTGTTGTCCTTTTTCCGGGCAGTAAAAACTTTTTTATTTTGCTGGGGTTTCAGGGGGTTTTGTAGGGCCCTTTTTTTTTTGCGGGGTGAATTTATGCTTTTTTTTGGGACCTTTTTTGGGGGGGGATACAAAAACTTTTTTTCTGCGTTTTGAAAAAAATACCCGCAATCCTGGTAGTGTTTTTTTTTTTTTATTTTTTATAGGGTCACTCTGCATTAGAAATGAATGCTAGCTTTAGTCACCCGGGCAAAACGATTAATTAATAAACCCCAAATTTTTAAAATTTTTTTTTTTTTTTTAAGATTTTATACAATAAAAAACACTTTTTTTCAAACAGGAAAAAAACCCTTTTTGCATCGGGCCCTGTCTGAGGGGCCATAACCCTTTTTTTTTTTTTCTGCTACAGAGCTGTGTACAGGGTTTTTTTTTTGGGGATGAGTTTACGTTTTTATTGGGATCATTTTTGGTGGGGAAAAGGGCTTTTTGATCAGTTTTAAATCCGTTTTTTGGAAAGGGAGAGTGGGGGAAAATGCTGCAATCCTAGGGGAGTGTTTTTTTTTTTTATTTTTAACAGCGGGTCACTGTGGGGTATCCCTAATAACTTACCCCCTTTTCTCTGGGGGCGATTGATTTTTGGCCCATACCCAAATTTTATCGTTTTTTTTTATGTTGAAAAACTTTAAAAAAAAAAAAAAAAGGGTTTTTTTGTGTGTAGAAGAATTTTTTATGAAACCTTTCCTCTGGGGGAGCCATAACTTTTTTTTTTTTTCCGTATACAGGGCTGTGTTTGGACTTTTTTTTTGTGGGGTTTAAAAAAACGTTTTAATTGGTACACTGTTGGCGTTTTAGGAGTTTTTTATCACCCTTTTTTTCCATTTTATGTGTGTGGGAAAAAAAAAAAATCTTTTAAATTTTGTGATTTCTTTTTTTGTTTTCTTTTTACGCCGTTAAAGTACGGGTAAAATTTAAAATGGACAGATTTATAGTGCAGGTCGTTTTCGCATGGGTGATTTCCCAAAAAAGGGTACTTTATTTATTTTTTTATTTTTTTGGGGCGGGGTGGCGTTTGGGAAAGGGGGAAAAAGGGGGGTGTAGTGTTTTTTTTTTATTTTTCGTGTTTGTGTTTTACTTGTTTTTCACATTTTTTTTACTTTTTAAAATTTTTTTACTTTTCCCCCCCAGGGGATTTGAATTTAGTGATCTTCGATCCCTCATTTTTTTAGGTTTTACTAAAACCCCGCTTGTTGCTGTGCATGGTTTCTTGGCAACTGTCAGTCACGATGCCGAAACATGCCCACAGGGCACGGCCCCGGCATGTGAAAACCAGACAATGGGAAAAAGGGTTCTGCGATCGTGCGCTGTTTTCCCGACAGCCGCAGGAGGAGCGATCTCCTCTGGTCTTTCTTATTATTGCGGGCCTGATGGTCACGATAATTAAAAGGGGGTTTTCGACCCCCCACCCCTTTCCCCGGAGGGGATTCGGGTCGGGGCCAGCGCCCGCGGGATGTCCGTATAATATACAGCTGACCCCCCTGTTTCGATCCCCCGAAAACTTGCCCTTTTGAGTTGCGCGATCCCAGGACGCATTTTCATTCGTCCAGGGGCCCTTCCCCCCCAAAGACCCCGGGGATTTTGCATACGTCCTAGGCGTTAAGGGGTTAATAAGGGTTGTGTAGCAAAAATTTAAAGGGGGGCCTAAATTTTCTGAAAGTTAAAATAAACTATTCTTATTTGTGGAAACCCCTAGTTGTCGAAAAAACCCCCACATCTGTTACAACCCCTTATTTTGGGAGAGGGTGGGCGAATTGATTCTAAGGGGGGGGAAATGGAATTCGTTTAAAAATTTCAGGGGGAAAAATTAGGTTTTGAAAAGAAGGGTCGAAGGGTTTTGGTTTTACTTCGGCGTGAATGAAAAGGGGATTTTTTATTGTTAAAAAGGCTGCGAGGGAAAATTGGGTTTCATTGGGGCAAAGCACTTTGGGAGGAAGAAGGGAAAAGGCCCGCATGACATGTGCAGAGATGAAGCCAATTTAGAGGGCCCGGGGGGATTCTGTGACGTCACCGCATATATTTAAAACCCGGGCGCGATGCTGGCAGGGTCAAAACTCCTAATGTACTGATCAGGGAAGGTGCTGTGCGGCTGATTTGATAGCCCATAAACTCTTTTGAAAAAAAGATTTTTAACAGCGTTTTTTTTGGGGGTCTCAGCTTGTCTCAGAGACTGCTTCTTTAAAAGTTTTTAAATTTTTGATTTTTTGGGGGAAATGGTTTTTGAAATCCCGTGTGCGTCCACTGGTGCATTTTACCCTTTTAAAAGCTATCTGCCAAAAAGCACATTGAATATCCAAGGGGGATCTAAGCCAGTTCCTGTTGTATTTTTTTAAAGAAACAGCGTTTTTACAATACAAATACCAAATTAATTTTTGGGGTGGGTCGTAGTTTTTGGTTGCTTAAAATTTTTTTGGCGCAATTTACATCCCGGGGGTTAAATTTTGTGTTGTTTTTTCTGTGTTTGGGGACAAAAAAAAACCGCCTTTTTCCCGCCAAAAAAATTTCAATTTTCCTTTTTTTAGGGGGGGGTAATTCCAATCGAAAGGGTTTAAATTAAATTTTTTCTCTTGTTGTGTAGCGTAGAAAACCACCACTGTAACACTACAAAAGGGTGTAGTTTTTGGTTTCTCAATTGTTTGGGCAATTTACATCCCGGGGTTTAAATTAAACGTTGTTTTTTTTGCTGTGGTGAAAAAAAAAACGTCTTTTTCCCCCCCACAAAAATTACAATTTTCCTTTTTAGCATAATTACAAGCGAAGGTTTTAAATTTCAAATTTTTTTCTTGTTTTTTGTAGCGTAGAAAACACGCCCTTGTAACCGCTACAAAGCTGTAGTTTATGGTTGCTCAATTGTTGGGGGCCCAAATTTTCTCCCGGGGTTTTTAAATTAAAACGTTTTTTTTTCTG
>JAODAL010028297.1:0-53566 GCA_025379985.1 Phyllomedusa bahiana | reverse complement strand
CAAAAAATTTTTTTTTTCCCAGATTTCAGTGCTGAAAGCATTGAGACTTAAAAAACTAGAAAGGTATAGTATTTCTTCTGGCCCCACCAAAAAAAAGAAAAATTTTCCTCACCCATCTACTTTTTCCTAATTTTAGGCACAGCAAAGGACAAGCTGACGCATTTCAAGTACTAACGGGACCCTTGTCATAAAAACTTTTTTTTTCTGTAGCTTGAAAAAGGGGCCAGAAGTGCAAAACATTTTCCTTCCGTTTGAAACAAACTAAAGACCTCTCTGATAGGTATATAAGGTGTGCGATGGGTTTTTGCACACAAACCATTGTTGCTGTGATTTATTATGTTCAAAAAGGAATGACATTGGCTTGGGGGCCCGGGTGCAGTATTTATGAAATAAGTTTGGAATTGTTTTGTGCTGCTGTGGTGAAAGTTATCATAAGGGAAAAATGGCCCCATTGTAATAAGGAAGTGGAAACGCAGAGAACCATTGCCCTGATTTGACGGTGAACTTCACTATGAAGTGTACAAGCTGCACCTTAGGGGAGCCGAAAAATTAACCAGGCGGTTAAAAAAGGTTCTAAAACGACATTCAGCAAACCCCATGTTTTGGCGCTCCAAAGGGAGGAGATGGAACTGCACCACTAGCCAAGTTGCATTGGAGAAAAGGCTTACTTCTCTTTGGCAGTGTAAAAAGGGACCTCTGCAATGAGGGAGGTTCCACACTGCAAAACGATGATTGAATGGTCCAACAGATACGGAACCTGGAGAACAAGGGGGTCCATGTAGTTTTTTGAAGTGCTATTTATGCTCTTTCAAAAAATGTCAACATTTTACCATGTCTTGTGGAAGATCCCATGCACCCCGGGGGAAAGACAATCAGCATGCATAGTATAGTGATCGCAAGGAGGGATTTATACCTAAAGCATTTTAAAATCCCTTTCAGTGGTAAGTGGACCCAGAGAAGCCACAAAAACTTCCCATAGCCCAAAAGCCAGAATTTTTTTCTCAAAAGTCTCCCCCCCGACACCCCAAGTCCATTCCTTTCGATAAGCTGAGAGCATGACCCAAAATGAAAGCTCCCTTTTCTAATCTGACGGTCAAAATTTTAAAAAAGGATATCGTCCCCCTAAGGGTAAGATTAGGTGAGGAAGGGGGTCAGTTTTTTATTATTTTGTCTTGTAGGGTCCCACAAATCTTTTGTGAATTATTATTTTCCTGGATATTTTGCACTTTTCCCCAAAACTTGAAAATTTTGATCAGTGATTTGGTTCCTGTTTACATTACTGCGAAAAATTTTATTTGTATATTGCAAGGGATTTTAAGGTAATTTTAATATTTTCTACTGAATGTTAGTTTTTTTTTTTATGGTCCAATTTTGAAACTTCCTGAAATTGAAACTTTTTTTTTTTCTTTTGCTTATGCAAAATTCATTAGCAAGCTGCATTTACCCTCTGTCTACTTTGAAAGCCCAAAAACACTAGGGGTTCGCTGAATGTTTTAGACATATCTGGGGGCCCCCTTTGGGAAAATTTGCTTGTGAGCGCTCCACTTAGCGGGGGGGTCCCCCATTTTTGCACCTTCATAGAGAATATACCTCCAATCAATTACATGGGTGCTCTGCATTTTTCACGTCTTTATTGGCAAGGTGTCATTTGTCTACACGCAGCAAAGGCACAGAAAAGCTGCTACCCTTGACCTGAAAGCCAAAAAATCACCCTTTTTTTCAATCTGACAAAAAAGCTCCTTTTACCCCATGACAACCCCGAAAGATGTTGCAGACGTCATTGGCCCACCTTATATACCTAAACCTAGCTCATAAAACAAGACTTCCTCCATGAGCTACACATTCAGAATCGAAAATAAAAAAATGGTTTATAATAATGGGAAATTTGTAATGCTTCCTATAATATCCCACAACCCCAGCATCTGTCTGGGCATTCCACTAACCCCCCTTTAAGCTTCCCAAGTTGTCTTTTTTAGCATCCTGATACGAACATGGGAAAAAATTCCTCTTAACATTTTTAAGGGGATGGCAAATATTAGGGAAACCATTTATAAATATTACGAAAAGGGGAAAGGAAAAACCCCAAGAATCTCAATTTCACTTTCATTTTTTTAGATGGGTCTTAAAAAAATTTAAAGCTGTCAAACTGGTAGTTTGTGGCCACTTGTCCACTTTCCATTAGTGCCCGCTTTCGTAAACCTTCCCTGTAATTTATTAGTATACTGATTTACTACTCCAATGTGTACACAATCTGTACATACACTATGAATTTTTTTGGTTAATGCCATCGAAAATCCTGGTACCATTTTGTACACTTGATCTGCAGGCCTGTTTCCTCAGTCCTTACTGTAAATGATGCTGTACCGACATCAGTCACTGCATCTCATCTGTGCAGTTGCCTGTGGCCCACTGCATGCTTACAGAAGCCCAGCACACGGGGTGAAGGCAAGCAGACATTCAGGGATGGGCATTGTGAGATAAATATTTGTGGATGACACTCTAGGGGTTAAGCAGTCGAGACTGCAACATATTGCATATTTGAATTAAATACGAGAGTTTCGGCTGGTCTAAACATTAAACAAGATATAATGTATTACTATTAGGTTTTCTCATGTTATACAAATGTTATAGGATGTTTTTATATGAATTTGTATAAAGTTTTAGTATTTAATCCCATGTGGGAGGAGGTGGATCATGTGATCTTTCTCTGTGGCTATTTAAACATTGTATGTCATTTGCAGTGTAGCTACGATTAAGAAAGATCTCTTTCGAAACGCGTCAGCTGTTATTTCCCTATAAGCTGTTACAAGTCCATGCATGGGTGTCCAACCAGCTTGTTCACATTTTTTAATGGAAAATCCAATAAAGTATCAAGACTTTTAACATATTGGCGGTGGATATTGTAGCGTTTTTTTTTGCATTTTTCTGCACGTCTTTCAGCCACTGGGCGGTGACCGCAACCAGCTCTATCCTACACGGGGGTATTATGTCTAAGAGGTGAGCGGACTTTCATATTTTTTTTTTGCAACATATTGCATGGTATAAAAGTGAATTTATATGTTGAGAACCTCTACAGAAATTTCTGCAAATCTTTCATACATCTGAATGGGGTAGAGCTGAAAACCATGCACATGCTGCAAACACAATCCACTTTCAGAAGTGTGGAACAGTTTTTTTTAGTTTGAAATTTCTGCAACAAATCTGCTCCATGTGAATTGCCCCCTATGAGAACCCCGGTGGCTTACTCTGGAACACCTGGGACAAGACAACTCAAAGAGTAAGGCGAAAGAGATGCAATCACCTCCAGTTTTTTTTTCTTTTTTTAACTCCTAGATAATTTATAATTCAGAGATAGTAAATTGGAGGTGGTTGGATACGAATCCCAAAATAGTTTGGGCTGCTCATGCCTTTTGATTTAGTTATTCAGAAAAAATTGCTGAGGAATTTGGCAACCCTACTACCTAGATAATACAATACTTTTTAATCAAAAAGGGTTTGGATGCATTTCTGGAGCGTAATAATATAACAAGTTATAGTGACTAGGATTCTGGAGAAGGGTTGTTGATTCAGAGATTATTCCGATTGGCAGATTGGAGTCAGGAAGGAATTTTTTCCCTAACTTGAGGACAATTGGCTTCTACCTCTTTGGTTTTTTTTGCCTTCCTCTGGATCAACACTTTAGCAAAATAGACTGAACTGGATGGACGTCTTGTCTTTTTTCAGCCTTACAAACTATGTAACTATGTAAATGTTTTGACTTTTAGGATCTCCCTCCAGAAGGACCAACCAAGATGCTTTACCACTATGTCTGGACTTTGACTACAGATGAATATTGAGCATAGTAGTGTTGCTGCAGAAAAGTTTCTGGACCATCAGGTGTTGGACCAGAGATTTTTTCACTTAGTGTAAATGTAGAAGAAGTTGCTGCAATTACCTGCTCCCGTTCCTGCTCTTGCTCTTCTGCTTCTATACTCTGCTCGATCTCTGACAGCAGTGAGGTACTTGTGCTGTTGAGATGTTGGAGACTCTTCTCCTCTCTGAGCTCCTCCATTTTCATCTGCAGCTGCCGATAAGAATGTCGTAGCTCTTCCAACTCTAGCTGACTCTCACTCAGCTGCAGAAAAAGCAAAAAAACAAGTCCATATAACAATTATAAAAAGAAATTGAACACCGAAATAGAAAAAAAAAATTATGGAAAAAAAGAAGGTTTCATTTGTATTAAGGAGATTTCTTATAGGACTAGCTCTACTTAAAGGGGTGTTTCCATCTCATACATTCATAGCATATTGATAGGATATAACATCAATATGTGATAGGTCCAGGTCTCAGATGTAGGACTGGCACCTATCTTGAAAATGGGTCGCTGAAAATCTTGGTGATCGCCGCTCTCCAATTTTTTGTTTGCCCACTCGAGTGTACTCAGAACTCCCAATTAAATCAATGGGAGCGTTCCAATCAGAGACTTTTTGGGGGCTGTTCTTGAGATGGGTGAGGGTCCCAGAGGTGGGATCTGTATATCCTATTGATATGCAATCAACATGTGAGTTAGAACAACCACTTTAAAACATTATACTTTGGTACCTTGATACCCATTGTTAATTTATTCTACTTAACAGGTTGCGTACCTGACAAATAATAGTGTAAATAGAATTTATCTGTTCCAGACCCCCAGAAAATTGAATAATACATTATATGCAGTAATGGGGTTGTAGATTACTAGATAAACATTAAAAATACAAAGTGGGTACGCGGATCAGTGCTTGAAGGTGCAATTTCATCAGCTAATAAACATGGTAGAGCAAAGGGGCTGTCACAGTGAAGTGCTTGAGTGTATTATTGCCAGAATTAATGTACAAGGCCTAGCCTTCAACCCTCCAAAAATTACTGAGCAGGTCATGCAACAAGACCAAGTGGTATTTTATACGGGCACTGTGTGAAAGCTGCAACAGGACTAACACGGCTGCTGCGGCAAATATGCTTTTGGGATTGCAATACCAACAACTTATAGCAAGCAGGCCAACTACCACAACTACTTTTTCTCTTCAGGATGCATTAATTACCAAATTCCTTGAGTTTTAAAGTGGTAGATTACCAAGGTTTCACCATATTTACTAAGGAGGTTCATAAGACAATGGATCAGACTGACATTTTTATCAAGAAGCCCATGAACCATATCTTCACAGCTTATATTGAGCACCAGAATTAATTAATAAATCTCCCGCAGTGTCTTGGGTTATTTCTAGACTTGCTCAATGATTGGATTTCCAGATTTATTTTTTCATTTCTTTCCTTTGAAAGTCAAAGTCTTAAAGGGGTTTTCACACCATGCTGTTTCACAGAGTCACAGGCAGCTTTAGACTCTGCTAGGTCAGGCTGTGGATGGGTCCATAGCAGTGATTACCATATCAACTCTGCTATTCCTAGCTGAGCCTGTTACAATGAGATGACTGCAGGAGACTTAATCTGTAGTAAACAAAGCTACAGACCTTCCAGGAGTGAAAACCATTGCCTTTCAACAAACATCTAACAATCTAATCTTGTTAGAGATGAAGACTTTGACTATGGTGACATCACTCCCTCCTCTGTGTCTAATCAGGAAAGGAGATATGGACGGTAACTTAGATATTCTTGCATGCACTCAGAGCAGCTAAAATCTCTCATATCTCCTGAGTGGGCAATATCAAAAGAGCAATGTATTTGGTAATAGTCTTCATTTCCCTTTCTCGACATGTAGAAAGCTAATCATTGTAGTGATAAAACCCCTTTAACAAACCCTTTTGTAAACATTTTTATTTCGAGCTATAACAGACATATACATATACCAGATTTATTGGAAAGCCACCAGTGGTAAATATAACCTGGGATCATTAATGTAGCCTGACTCACATCCCAGATAGCTACAAAACATGGTTGGCACTTGAATATGCTTGAAATTATTTAGTGCTGAACACTAATAATTGCTAATGGTTTTGGAAGCATGTTTGAAGGAACAGCTGCAGTACGTTTGGCATCAGAAATTAGTACGTGTTTGCCACTTGAGACTAAAGTAAAACATGTATGCATTAATGAGATATGCACAATAGGAATAGTATGGGATGTGATGACACTGGCAGCTGTGCTGAGAAAGTTGCCCGATATTGGGTAAGATGATAGTAGCAGCATAAATGTGATAAAGCAAAAATGTTATATAATAAAATAATTAATCATTGCAGTTTGGGTGCCAGTCAGTAAGGAAATATAAGTGGGTAAGTTGACAAAGAGAATCTGAATTTGAAACTGGTGCAGACATGTTTCTTTGAGATAAAAATGGGTAGGCCTATGGGTAGGAAATGTTAGAGTTATGGTTCAGGTTAAGGATGTCCATGATTTCATGTCTATGCATTTTCTATCTTCACCAGGCTGCACTGTCAAGAATATGATTGAGTGGTGTATCCCACATCATTGTATTATAAGCTTCACATATAAACTTGTGGTGAGAATACATGAATGGTTTATACAACGTATGGTTGAAAATGACACAAACAATTGTACCAGATAATGTACAGTGTAAATGAGTGTCAATAAAAATGTTTTTTAAAAAATAAAAAGTTGCCTGGTGTTTATTCAGACCTTTCGACAGCAGGAAAGGATGTGCAGACAGAACTACAGGTAAATACTTTTTATCTGTTATTGAGGATTGAACCGATTGGTGGGGTTTCTTCATAAATACGTATCTGCAGGGAATACCTCCCCCCCGGAGAGGCAGGGGGGCATCCCGGGAACACGTTCAGGCAGTATTTTTAAGCCACATGTTTGAAACTGTTTGGGTTAAAACCATTTTTTTCCCCTAGGTTACTAGGGCAAAAAAAGTATTTTAGACCTAAACAGTTTTCATACATGTGGCCCTTAATATACTTATGGGAGTATGTTTGTTAGAATTGATACAGCATAATATTGACTATACAAAAATTTTTTGTTTGCAGTTAATTACTATTTGGGCAAGTGCAATAAATTACCTCTCAGATTCCAATCATGATTTTTTTAATTATACATGCATAATCAATATACATTTATAAGGTATCTTATAAAAAAAAGTGAGTAAACCCCTCACATGTTTATATATATTGTATTATATATTTTCATGGGACAACACTAAAGATATGACATTTGGATACAATGTAAAATATTTCCAAAAATATGCGGGAGGTATATACAGTGAGATACTGGGAGTAGATAAATATGACACACCCAACAGTAAACTGCAAAGGTGACATGTCAGAATTGGGCTTCGACCAGGGCTGTGGAGTCGGCAAGCCAAAGCCCCGACTCCTCAATTTCCCAAACCTCCGACTCCCTCATACTTGGCGCAATTTTAAGTAATAACTATCTGTAGTAAAATGGGAACCCCGGCTGTTTTTCACCTATGATACAAAAACAAGTTTTTTAGGGAAAAAATAACTGACAACAAAAAAGAAACAATTTTTCATCTTTTGAACATTTGTGGGGTAGAGTTGAAGAAAAAGCTGTTTTTGGTATATGTAAACAAAAAACAGCCTAGTCCCCGCTGTTTCCCCCTTTGGCCCAAAACCGGGCACAAGGAGTACCGGGTGGGACAAAAGGTTTCACACCCCCTCCTCCCCGGGGACCCTGAACGGTTTGCCACCATTTTTCGGGTTTAGTTTATAAAACCCGGTTCCTGACCAACTTAAAACAAGGCCAAACCAACCTTGGGGAACTATAAATCATATCCCCGAGAAATACCCCCCCGGGGGGAAGGTCGTTGATCAAGACAGACAAAACCCAAATTTAAAAAGGTTAAAATATAAATTAGTTTTTTGGGGGGCCCACACAGACAAAAATATATCCCAAAGGGAAATTTAACAATAAACGGGTAGGAGACAAAATGCAAATACAATTATGGAGTACAGCCCAAAAAGGTTTTTTAAATAATCACTTCCCGGGTTTGGTTTCCCCTTGGGGCCAAGGCCACAGGGGGGCAGGGGGTGCCGGGGGCTGCTGAGTGATGAAGTCACGGACCTCTCCCCCAGGTCCCCCCCGGGATAAAAACAGGAAACCCCACCCCTTGCCCCTTGGCTTATATCTGGGGGGGGACACCCCACGGGCAGCCCCCCACACCCCGGGGAGGGCCCCCCTTTGAGCTCCCCCCCCTCAGGTCAGGCGGGTTTCTTGTACAAACCAAAAAAGGGGCCCCAAAACTGGGCGGGGAAATCGAAAAAGGGAACCCCCGCCAGTGGAAACCATCCGAACTTTTTTCTGGGTTTTCCTGACGCCTGGATATAAAACAGGGCCCATCCAAAGGGGCCCTCGGGTCCATTTTCTGGAAATCCCTCCCCCATGTTTCCTGCAAATCGGAAAAATTTTTGGATTGGTGTGGAGAGTTCCCTGTTAGGGCGATATGGACCCGCCAGGCCCCAGTTAGAGGGGAATCGCCTATGAACCACATAAAATTCCGGAAAACCGCCCCCGGGGGGGGTTTTTTGATTACGGGAGCTTTTGAAGCCAGGACTGGCATTTTTCAGGCTAATAAAATTTCAGGGAGTTTTTTTTAAAAGGGTTCCCCCCGCGGGGCAACTTCCTATAAAAAGGAAATTTACACGGGGCTTGTGCTGGGGGGGCAGCTGTAAATCGGGGAGGGGTTTTGTAAAAAGGGTTGGGGAAGGAAAAAAAAAAATTTTTGGTCGAGAGGGGGGGGATGAAATAAAGGGACTTCAACATCACACCTCCCCCCTTTTGAGGCGCCAAAGGGGGCAGCACCTCCCCGGGTTTCTCCACCAAACGCCCACCTGTCCCTCCCCTTTGTCAAAACCCCATCGGCGTTCCCGTGGTCTCGGCCCCCCCCGGGGGCGAATGACAAGGGTTTGGAAACTGTTTTGAAAATGACGGGGCCCCCAGCTAGAAAACCCCCAGGGGTTCCGGAGACCGGGTTGTAGCCAGCTCAAGGGTTTTTGGTCTGTCTCCACCATGAAAATTTGCCGCCCGTATAGATAGGGTCCCAAGCCGCTGCGGGGCCCCAAACACAATCCCCCAGGCATTTTTTTTTTCCATGGTGGAATGGCCATTTCCCTCCTCGGCAGAAGTTTCTTCCGGGTCCCTAACGGGAGGGTTCCCTGCCCGTTTTTCCCCCTTTCCCTTGGGCCCAAACTGCACCGAGGCCAAAGTCACGGGCTTTTTTTTGTACAATAAACTGCCCGGGGGGAAGTCGGCGGCTTAAAAGTACGGGGGAGCTGGACAAGGCGGCCTTGAGGGTTTGGGAAAAAAAGGCCGCCCTCGCGGGTCTTTTTGCCCAACCCCCGACTGCGGAGGGCAACCCTTTTCCCGGGTGAGGTTTTTCAGGGGCTTTCCCAAGGCTAAAAAAAGTGTGGAACAAACCCCCCCCTAAAAGTACCCAGCGGTGCCCAAGAAAAAAATCACCTGTTTCTTGGCCCGGGGGGGTGGCCAATGCGTTTGGAAATTTTTTCCCTTTTTTTCCCGGGGCCTCTGGCTTCAAGGCCCCCCCACCTCCCCGGGGCCCCCCAGGTAGGGACCTCACCCATGCCCCACTGGCACTTTTCCGCTTGATGGTCAACCCTGCCTGGGGATATTTCCCCAAGCACCCCGCTCAGTGTTGGAGGTGGTCCCCCCAGGTGGGACTGAAAACGCTATGTCATCCAGGAAACCAGCCGGAAACCCCCCTTCCAAAACCCTTAAGACGTTTTGGGACCATCCCTAAAAAAGGGTGGCGGGGGGCATTTTTCCAATTCCGAAGGGCATAAACAGTGGCCCTCGTACAGCCCGAATGGGGTGAAAAAGGCAGACGTTCCCCTTGGGCCCACGGTCGGGGAATTTTCCCCAGTCCCCCGGCTCAAAACCAAAGAGGGCCCGGTATTTGGGGCCCCGCCAACTGTTTCTAAGCGGGTCATCGTTTCGGGCTTTTGGGTACGAAATCGTGCCCCGTACAGCATTGCCCCCCCCCTGTAGCCCACGAAAGAATCGGGGGGGGTCCAAACCTTTCCCTTGGGGGACAAGACACGGGCCCGAGGCCCAGGCCCCCTGTTGGAAACGCCTGGTTTAACCCCCAGTTCACTTTCCGAAAAACTCCCCCCATTGCGGGGCCTGCACTTCGGGGGAACCCATTTGGCCGAACCCCCGGTTTGGGGGGGTAAACCCCCGGACCCCCGTGATGGCCCCCGGGGGCTTGACTCCTTCCTTCCGGGGCCCCTTTAGTGAACAATGCCCCGGAAGGGGTTAAGGGGTTTCCAAACCCAGCTGGCCCCGTTGGTCCCCAGGAGTTTGTCCAAAAAACCCTCCACATCCCCCTATGGACCCACCTGCCCGGGCCCGGGGCCAAAGGGCATGTCCAAGGGGTTTTTCTCCGTCTCACCCTTCCTGGGGCGGGTTTGCACAGGGGGAAGGGCACAAAACCCTCCCCCCCAAAATTGATGCCCTTCATCATGTTCACGTGGAAGGCCTTGCCCCCTTTCCCCCGGCCCCCGTGGCCCCAAAAGGGACCGGGAACGTGCCCCTGGGTTGAGCTGCTGGTGCACGCCCATTTTGGGCCCCCCAGGTTTCCTGAAGTTTTTCCCCTGGGGTTAAAGGGGACCATGACCCACACTTTTTAAACCCCCGGGAAGGTACCTCTCACAAGCGTTCGGGTTCGTACCACTGTTTCGGGTTCGGCCCTTTGGGCCCTTTGCAAATTCTCGGGGCCACTAGCGCGCCCAAGGGCCCTTTGCATTTTTTTCAGGGAAAGGGCGCACGAAATACTCAATAACCGACACCCCCGGGTTTGCTAATTCCCCTTTCCCCAAAGGCCCCCCTTCACCAGACCCCAGGGCCCCCGAAAACTTCCCCAAAAACCCTTGAGCCGAAGGTCGCGAAACCCGTTGGGGGCCCTTTTAAAAAACTTCCCGGTATCAAAGCAAGGTGGGGGGAAAGGGTCCCCTCCCCCCCCAAAACCCCCCCCCCCCCCCCGGGCCGGGGGTTTGTCGCCCCAACATTTTTAAAGCATCTGCTTGGGGGGGGGGGCCTTTAAAAAACCGTTCACAAACGACCTTTTAGCGTGGGTATCCGCGTTTTGGCCCCCCCAAATTTGCACCTGAAAAAATTAAAGTTTACACATTTGGACCCCAATTAACGGGGCGAAAAATTAAAATTTTGGTCCCCCCCTGTCAGGGGAGCATTTTTTCCTGGGGGAAAGCCCCCCCCGGGAGAAAATCCCCCCAAAAAGTTCCGGGGCCCCAACCTTTCGGCCCAAAGGAAAACGAAAAAACCCCGCCAAAAACCGGCTTTTTTTTCCCCCGGGGTACCGAGTGCGTATCTACTACCTAAAGTATAAAACGTTTCCCGGAGCTGCGGGGAAATTTGGACAGCGGTCCAAATTTAAATCCACAGCCACCCTCCTAAAAAGGCTGGGTCTAAATAGGTTTTTGGTACCAAAAAGGGGGTTTGGGGGTTTTCTGGGCCCTTCCCCTTCCCCACCCCGAAGGTTCAAAAACCCCCAACGGCAGAAACCCACCACACCCACCCCCCAATTTTTGGGCCAGTAAAATGCGGGGCCACCTTTTTTCCTTTGTTTTGGTGATCCCTGGGTGTCCCCCAAGGGAATCCCCGTCCCAAAACCCGCAAAAACCTCCCCCCTGAACGGATGGGGGTACCCCCAAACCGGGGGCCCCCTGGCCACGCCCCGGTTGAACCCCCGGCCCCAACCGTCACTTTAAAGCCGCCTTTGGTCCCAGCCCACCCTTTGGCGGTTCTGGGGCCCCAAGGTGCTGGCCGCCTGCTCCTAAATTTTCCGGGCGGTCGTCACTGCTAACGCTGCCTGAAACTCTCGACAAAAACCCGTGGCCAGAAGGGAAAGGGGATTTGGCCAAACGAAACTGTGGGTTTCCATGGGCCCATATCTCCTGGCCCCCCCCTTCCCCGGCACTTACCTGTCCGATGGGGGGAAAAACCGTTGGGCCCCTGAGGGGCCCCTGGTCCTGGCCCTCCCACTGCGCGGGGGGGCCCCCACGACCGCTGAAACCCGCTGGTGGGGCTCCCCCCCCCTTTGGGCGCCCTATAAAAAGGCCCGCCAGTCTCCCTTTGGCCAAACCCGGGGCCCCTTTCCCCCGACACCCTGTTTGGGGGGGAAACCCTGCCCTGTGGCCCTTCCTGGGAGCCCTGCCTCACCGGCTTTGCCCCCCCAAACCAAAAGGGGCCCCGGGCCCCCCGTTTTCCGGGGTTGTGGGAGACCCCCCCCTTGGCCCTTTCCTGGGGGCTCTGCACCCCCTGCATGCCCCCTCCCAAACCGGGGCCTGCCCCCTGTTTCCCCCCCCTCTGAGGGCCACCCCAAGGGGCCCAACAAATCCCAGCGGGCTTGCGGGACATATCCTCCCTGCCCTATTGAAACCCTTTGATGACCCCTTCTCCTCCCCAAATGATGGGGGAGGGCCCACCCCAAAGTAAACCCCCCCCCCTTTACCCCCAATCAAAATGCATTTTAATGACATTGTTTGCAACTTTAAAACAGGGTTTGGGAAATGACATATCAAAAATTTGGGGTAAAGAGACCTTGGGTTTTTAAGGGGGCCTCAAAACGGGCTACCAGCCCCCCAAGCCCCTGTCCCTAACAAAATCCCTCCCCGGGAAATTTTTGGGCGACACCCAACCTCCCGCTTTCCCCCCCGGGGAAACCCCAGTCCAAAACACCTTGGCCACGGGCAGCGCCCAAAACGCCCCCCTTTTTTCCGGAGACAGCGAAAAGTTTTTTTCCTGGTATCTTTCCCTTTGGGGGGAAAACCACCAGGCCGCACCACAGTCATCCCGCGCCGGTGCCCCAAAGCCCCATGGCCCCAGACCCCTAGGGTGACGGCTGGTATTTAAAGGGGGGCCCTTCCCCCCCCCCCCACCCCCCACAAAAAAACTTTGGGGGGCCTTGGGAAAGGGGACTGGGACGGGCCCTTTTTTGGCGCGGGGACATGGGGCCTTAAAATTTCCCCCGGCTTTTTGCAAAGGTGACAGAGTCGGGGGTTTCCCCCACAGATGTGGAAGCATGGGCTGGGGGTCCCCGGGCCCTTAGGGGTGGGGACAACGGCCCTGCAGGCATCTTACCCCCTCCCAGTGGTTGCTTTTTTGGCCTCCCGGTTTCCCATTTTTTTGGAAAATACTCATCCGCGAGGCTTGCTGTGGCAGGGGCCCCCCCCAGGTTTCGGGTCACGAAGATGCCGGGAAGGTCCCCTGGGAAAATTCCACAAAAACTGCTCCGGGGGGCGAAAGCCCCCTCACGCTGGATGGGGGGTTGATCTTTTACCCCCGAGGTCCACTGGTCACTGCTTCTGGAGGGCCCGCATTGGTCGGCCCAGCTGTCTTTTGGGACCCCCCCTTAAAAAAAAAAAAAACTCCGGAGTTTTTTTTCCTAAACATCTCAGGATTTGAGTTTGTACTCCCGGGATCATTTTGGCCTCCTTATTCCCTCGTAGGTCGGGGTTGGCCCTCGCGGGGCCCAGGTTCCCCCCGAAAAATCCCAAAAGTTTTAACCTCTGAGCCCCCCCGAGGGGGTCAGAAACCGAACCCACGGGTTTCCCCCGGGCCCATGGTCGGGCGGCAAATTTTCTCAAATGCCAGCGGGAAGGTGCCAGGCCCTCCACCTCAATCCAGCATGGGAAAGTCCCTGCCCTCAACTTTGGGACCGGGCCCCAAAAGGGCCCCTTGCCTACCGGGGTGGATTTGGGGGCCTTTTTCCACTGAAGCACCTTTTAATTTGGGGCCCCGGCTCCGCTGACATCCCCCATCCGCCCCCCAAAACGTTCGCAACGGGCTAGGAGGCCTTTTTTAGGGTCGAGGTCTCCAGCCTCAACTTGGGCCAGGGCAGCTTGCCGGAAAATACCGTTGGGGAGCTGAAAAATGCGCCACTGACCCCCTTTGCAACTGGCTCCTTAAAGGAGCCCGAGCTGGCCCCCCTCCCCTTTTCATATTCCATACCTGGTCGGGGCCCGAGCTCCTCCTCTCACTTCACCAAAGGGTTTTCCCTTTGGGCCCCCACCCTCTCCCCCTCCCAAAGGACCGGGGCCATTCCTTTTGCAACGCAAACGGGGGCTACTTGACAAAAAAACCGAAACCCTTTTGAATGCACCCAAAACTTTGAAATTTCACTCTGACTTGTCTAGTGCGAGTTAGTCTTAAGACCCCACACAAAACCCACTGCGGGTTTTTCCTTAGTGTTTGGGAGTAGGGGAACACGCACTCACACACACAAATTGTCTTGACCCCAAACCGCGGGGCCAACCAAAATATTGACAAAAACCCAGCCTAGCCCCGCTTTTTAAACCCTTGCCCACCCCGGGCCCAAAAAGGGGAAGAACCATTTAGGACAGAGATCACACTCCCTCGCCCGGACCCTAAAAAGGGCGGGCCACCAGTTTCTGGTATTGGGTTAAAAAGGGCCCGGGTTTCCGGACCAATCAAAATAACAAGGCCAAAAACCAAACCCTTTGGGGGAATCTATATTTTCCATAGACCGAGTATTAGGCTGTGAGGTCGTTGATAAAGACGAACAAACCCAGTTTAAAATTTTATAGATTTAATTAGCCTTGGAGGGCACACTAGACAATAATATATACAGGTGGATAACAAAAATAAAAGGTAGGAGACAGTTTGAAAATACAATTATGGAGTACAACAAAAGGCAGTTAAAAATAATCACTTACCGTGGGGTTTTTTTGGGGTCCCCAAGGGGCCACTTGGGGCGGGTGTGGCCTGGCGGCGATTGATATGTCGGGGCCCTGCTCTAAAGGTACCCCCCGGGGGGGGACAGCCCACGTGGCAGCCCCCTACCCCCCCCTTTGGGACGGTCTTTGATTCCCTCCCACCCCAGGTAAAGGCATTTTTCTATAAAAACCCAAAAAAACGGACCAAAAATGGGCAGGGCACCCGAAAAAAGAACCCCCGCCCGGAACCACCGAACTGTCGGGGCCCTTTCCCTGAACCCCCTGGATATCAAACAGGGCCCACCCTTTGGGGCCCCTCAGGGTCCAGTTTTTAAATATCTCCGCCCCCCTTTGGCGTCCTGCAAATCGGGAAATTGTGGCGTGGGTTGGAGATTTTCCCTTTTTGGCGATATGGGACCGCCAGGGCCCCATTTAAATGGGGGGAACGCCTATAAATTTCGACTTTAAAAATATCGGGCCCGCCCCATTTGGGTTTTGATTACTGGAGTCTTTTGAAGCCAGGACTGGCATTTGTTCAGGGCTAATGAGATTCATGAGTTCTTTTGATGGTTGCCCCCTGCGGGCAACTTCCATAGAAAGGCAATTTACACAGGGCTTGTGCTGTGGTGGGCAGCTGTGATCTGACGGATTGTATAAGGTTGGGAGAGAGAACTGTCAGAGAGTGGGGGATGAAATAAAGTGACTTCTACATCACAGTATCCAAGTCCAGTCTGCACCAACATTGCGAATGTGTAGAAGAGACCTGGGATCAGATTTTAGTCAAGACCTGTTTGAATCCGATTCAGAGCCCAGAAGGATTCAGGCAGTGTTGAAAACCAAAAGGTGGATTTCCCAAATACTAACAAAATAATAAAAATTAACATTTTGATTTTTAGGAGCAAAACCGTAACAATGCAGTTACAGGAAAGAACCTGCAGAACTGAGCAGATGCTAAATACTTGCAAGTCACATTTATGTATAAGATAGGTAAGATGACGGCATATAAAATTACAGTAGCCTCATGTACAAAGCTGTAGTGGATGGTGAGCTATGGAGCCTGAAAGTCACAAGTTCAAAACATTGTTACCATTTTGCTTGTAAATGTAAAGTATATTTATTGGATATGACTTTAGAACACAAAAAAATGTAAATATACAAAACACTGCAGGAACATTTGTGGAGTCTCTGAATTTGGTCTGAGAAATAGTATTGCCTCCATCAGATCTTGCATACATGACCTCACATCTGATCTCATTATTTCCAGGCTAAAGAACGGCCTCTCTACACTAACTTGGGTTGGGGGCAAAGCGGTGGCCACAGGGGCAACATCTCTAACAATGTCAGGGTATAAAGGAATTGCCTCAGCCAGTGTCAGTTTTGATGAATGGTTGAACTCTTCTACTTCTTTGGAAGCAGGTGAAAAATTTTGCTGAAATTTTTTTGCCATGGGAGCAGAATCTTTTCCCCTGGGGCAGCGCTTTGCCTGCTCCATGTCATCAATTACACTCCTCATGTGATAAGGCTGAAGTTATGGGGCAGTAGCACTGGCCGGACCCAATTCCTCTTGCTCTTTGCACTGCATCGAACTAACTGGACCAACTTATTATATATTTTGGGAGTTGGTCCATTTTATGACGATTCCGACTCCTGCAAAATAGGCACCGACTCCGACTCCACGACTCAGACTCCACAGCCCTGGCTTCGACATTTTTTGGGGTGTATTTTGAGCCAGAAAACTGTTGCAGCCCTATGCTATATATATGTGAATTGTCATAAACCAAAACTAGGGGCAATTTACGCCAAGCACAACACATTTGAATGCGCCTAAATTATGCGCCTAAAATATGCTAGCTATGCGTCTAAGATATGCTATGCAAAGTATACCACACTCCAGATTTGATGACAGGTTCATACATTCAGGCGCACACTACACTCATTTAGGGCCACATGTATGAAAACTGTCTAGGTCTAAAATTAACTTCATTTCATATCGTGCTCTGGAAAAATGAGAGGGGCACTCTGATTGGTTGCTATGGGCAACAAAGTGAGTTTAGACCTAAACAGTTTTCATGCATGTGGCCCTTAAGGCGCCTTAAAACTGGCGTGGTGGCGCCTCTTTTCTGACACATCAAGTCTGTAGGGAATTGTAAATTTCCCAAACACATCTTTTAGCCCATACAGCAGAACATATAATAATAAATGTCAGCTGTATTCTACCATACATGGAAAAGAGTGGGTCCATGACATACAACAAAATGCAGTTCCTCTGGAAAGGGGAACCCTGCATAGTTTCCTGACATTCAGTAGCAAAGGTGGTCAACTATTCCCGGCTGGGTAAACTCTGTCTGTATGGTATGTATAACCCTAGATGACAGAACATATCTTCCAATATCAGTGTGAATGAAGCCTGTTTATGTAACTCCATAAAGTACATTTTTTCATTGTGGCCCAAAAATTGGGGCGAGATGTGACTGCATTCTTGCCTTGGACGTAAAACTTCTAGCAGTAAGGGTATGTTCACACGGGGTAAGTTCGGCGCACATTTTGCTGCATATTTACGCTCTAATATGAGCGAGATGCGTGCCGAAATTACGGTAATCCATAGTTCTCATAGAGAACTATAGATTACGCCTCCTCTTCCCCGCTCGTATTGTACGTGCCGGGAGATAAGTGACATGTCAATTACTTGCGGTGAATATGCGCCATGAGTAATGAATTTCAATGGTGCCGGCGGGCTACCGCCCCTCCCCCCCCCCCTACGCCGCAGGAGTAAGCGCTGATCCGTGCGAGCTCCCAAAAGACACAATGTACTGCGCGCCGCAATACATCGTGTAAACATAGCCTAAGACTGTCTTTGTTGCCCATAGCAAGAAATTAGAGCTCAGTTTTCATTTTATATAGTGCTCTGGTAACACAAAAGCTGAGCTCTGGTTGCTATGGGCAACAAAGACAGTCTTACTGCTAGACAATTTTCATACATAAGGCCCAAATAGTTTAACTAAAAGAAGCAGAACATTTAGGGGGACATGTATGAAAACGGTCTTGGTCTAAGATTGTTCTTGTTGCCCATAGCA
Source organism: Phyllomedusa bahiana (assembly GCA_025379985.1). NCBI lineage: Eukaryota > Metazoa > Chordata > Amphibia > Anura > Hylidae > Phyllomedusa > Phyllomedusa bahiana. Next base: position 35,829 of record JAODAL010028297.1, on the reverse strand, counting down.
ACCAATCAGAGCGCCCCTTTCATTCTTTCAGAGCACTATATGAAATGAAAGGGGCGCTCTGATTTGTTGCTATGGGCAACAAGAACAGTCTTAGACCAAGACAGTTTTCATACATGTGGCCCTTAGTTCTAACTATTTACGTAAATTGACCGGATTAGAACTTGAGTCAACGTAGAATAGTAGATTAATATCTCTAGGTCAGAAGGTAATCGGGTTTGTGAGGCTTTTGTCTGGTGGTTCAAGGTATTCTTCAAGAGGAGCCACAGTCCTTGGATAGTTCAAATTCTGCAGTCTTTTGTGGATAGATTTTAGTTCACTAGGCTATGTCTCCACTGCACAGAAAAAAGATCAGCGTTTTTGTTTCATAAAACTGCTGAAAAAACGACTGTAAAGAGGTCCCATAGACTTTAATAGTAAAAACGTCCCGTTGTCGCCACAGAACGTCTTTTTTCTGCTCGTTTTATTTGCTGCTCGTTTTTTGAAACATGGTGCAAAAAACTACTGAGCAGGGCAGGAAATTTACTACTGGAGTCGATGTAAAGCACCGGACCTTTTTTTGACACATTTGTTGGTGCAATATTTTGCAGAAATCCACAGCAATTATAATGCTTTGCATTTTTGCAAAAAAAAACAGTACGCCCTGCAATTACGGCAGGTGTTTGGGAGTCGCGCCAATCGGCGTGTACTCCTGGGGGTGGCCAGCAGCCCACTGGCCCCATAGAGTGTCATTACATGTCACTTATGTCCCTGGACATACAATACGATCGTATTGTACGCCCAGGGAGAGGAGGTGTAATCCATAGTTCTCTATGAGGACTGTGGATTACCGGAATTTTGGCGCACATCTCGCTCATATAAGACGCAAAATGCGCGCTGAAATTACGCCGTGTGAACAAACTCTTAGAGAGAAAAGAGAAATGGAAAAAATCTGTCTGTCAAGAATAATTTGCTCTCACCAATCACAACGTCTAAGGATAAGTTCACGCGGCTTAACTGCAGGACGTAATTACGCCGGGGTGGACGGGGACGGGGGCGGGGGGCCGGCACCACGCCGGCCCATAGACTTGCATTACCACCGGCGCGTATATGCCGCTGGTAATTCACATGTCACTTATCTCCCCGCCCGGCAGATTCACCGAGCAGGGAGAGGAGACGTAATCCATGGTTCTCTATGAGAACTGTGGATTACCGTAGTAACTAGGACGTATTCAGCCCGTAATTTGCGCACTCCGGTTCGTATTTACGTACTGAATTACGTTCACATTTTACCCGTGTGAACATGGACCAAAACGGCATAAGTTCTTTAACATAAAACATTCTCCAAGCTGAAAATTAACAGACACCAGAAAAACATAAAAAAATGGATGCCATATCCTTTATATGTTCCACACATCATGTATACCTTTTTTACCAAGTGGAGGGGCCCAAGCGTTGTTTTAACAAATATGGAACAATTTGTATGTGATGTGTGTCAAATTTCTGCCCCCTAAGAAAGCCCTCCCATGATGTACATATGGTCTTACACAGTGTAGGCTGGCCAAGAGTGTTTTTTGACAGGAAATCCCAGGTGAGAATACCTTTGTAATACAAGCAACTAATTATGCCTTTTTTATATCAAATTCATACAACACTTGAGGAAAAAAACCCTCTGTATACGCAACATATGAAAATGGAACGATATGGAAGACAGTATTGCTCCATTAAAGTTTCTGGGTGCTGTGTTTGGGGCATATAACCTTGAGGTTGAGTTATGTGTCCATAATCCCCATGATATAGTGCTGAGCAGTACATGAAATTCAAATACTTTTGTCTACATCTAATTCAGTATTTAGATCAATATTGTATAAAGTTACAGTATGTCTGCATTGTGTCGCTTTTTATCTTTTGTGTTATTTTGTTTTCAGGATTTGTGTTTATACGTTTCATCTTTAGATTTTTCATGTTTATTTTTATCTATTTTTTCTCTCATTATGCAGGTGCAAATGCAGATCTAAAATACTGCTGCTCTAACAAAAGTAAGATACAGAGACATATTACTAATTTGGGTTTCCCAGGTTCCATTAACTTCTAGGTAGATGCAATATCCAATGCAGCCTTTTTAACATTTTCTTGACTTTCTTTTCTTTTACCATCTTTTTTGAACAATATGTTATTTAAAAAAGTGCAATGGACACAAACATTAAAGCTATTGATTATTTTTAAGACTTACATTTGCTCATGGGTTTCTACTTTCATGCAAGCCAAAAAAATCAACAAAAGGGATTTATGTGTCAAAGTCATAAAGAAGATTAAGAAATCGGAATGTTAATGCTCTAAACCAAGCAGTTTAATGTTTCGCAAGAATGTTAATAAATAATGGCTCATTAAAATAAATAGCCTAACGTAATTTACTTGAGGACGATTAAAATGTAATAAAATAAAATCATATATTATAATGTATATTTTAGTTATCTAGGCAAGTTAGCACATATAAAAGAAAAAAGTATGCACTTTCATGAAAAACTACAGTTTCATAAGGTGTTTTTTAAGCATATCAAATAGCCCATTAAAATCTATGGAAAAAACACCATAAAAAAACCAAACCCAGAGGATGCTGTGTTTTTATGTAAATGCTACTGGCCACAAAAAAGCAAAGAAATGCCACAAACCAAACGTTTTGTGGTTTTAAAATTTTAAAACCCCCCCAATAGGAATTGGGAAAAACATCTACCACAGTTTTTTAAAAATTTTTTTTTTTTTTTTTTTTTTTGGGGGTTTTTTTTTTTTTGTTTTTGATTTTTTTTTTTTTTTTTGTTTTTCTTTTTTTTTTTTTTTTTTTTTTTTTTTTTTTGTTTTTTTTTATTTTTTTTTTTTTTTATTTTAATTTTAAAGTTTACTGCGAAGAGGTTACTACCTGGATTTCCTTGGCACACGTCTGCTGACTTTGGGTTAACTCTCGGTCGTGCAGTTCCTCCACAATTCCCTGAAGCTGATCGTTTTCTTCCATTATAGTGCCATGCTTCCCGCTCCGCTTCCGATCCGAAAGCATCTTTATCTGGAAAACCAAAAAATGGGGCCCGGAAACAAAACAAAAACAGCCCCCGGTAATTCTAAACAAAGTAAGAGCTAATGGTTTGGAATTTTTGTGAGCCACCTAAGGGGAGGAAAGAATGTGAGCAAACCAGGGGCCAGAACAAGCGTGTGTGGGGGGTGTTCAGAAGCCAGGAATAGAGCGCAGTAAAATTCAACCCCTTGATTAACTTTCACTTGACCCCATAAATTTGTGGGGGGGGTTTACAACCTAAAACCCCAGGGGAAATCCCAATTTTTTTTTCTGTGTGAAAAATCTGAAATGGAATAAATTTCAATAGAAATTTAAGTTTTTAAATAAATTCACCCCAAATTGAGGAAAAATTTATAAAAGTTTTAAGTTAAAAATTTTGGGACATTTTTAAAAATTAGTAGTATGTCAGTTCTTTCTTTTACCACACATTTCAACCTTTGAATGTTTGGGGTGAAATCTGCCAGCATACCCAAAAAAAATGTCCAGGGAAAAAGGTGCGATATTGCTTTTAAATCCAGAAAATCAAATTTTTTCCTTTTGGGGTTGTACCCTTTGGGTTTTTTGTTTTAAAAAAAATTATTTGTACAATTTTATTTTCTGATTTGGTATGCAAAACCCCAGAAAATTTTAGGATACCCACATTTAAATTGAAAGGGTTGGGTTTGGGTTTCTTTGGGAAAGATTAACATCAAAATAATGTACTTGAAGAGATTATTTGGCGTGCAATGTGTACAATTTTTTTTCCAGGGAAAAAATTTTGGGCCCCTTTCCACACAACGGTTTTGGGCCCGGGGTTGGGGGTTCGGGGTTCCGACGGGGTTTTTCCGCTCCAAAAACCCGCCCCAAAATCCGCTTTGTTTTTTTAAATGGTTTCCTTTTTGGAAACCTTTTTTTAAATTTTTTCCCCCTTTCCGGTTTGGGGGGGGTTTGGGGGAGAACTTCCGTAAATTCCCTTGACAGGAGTTCTCAGCGCGGGGGCCCGCATGTCCCCGTGGGTTTGGCGGGGGGTTGCGGGCGGGCCCCGGGCAGGTTTCTCCCCCCTCCTAAAAATTTCCCTTTTTTTAAAACCCCCCCAAAAGCCGCGCCCCACCCGCAAAAAAGACCACGCCCAGGAGGGGTTTGGGGCAGGAAAACCGCGGGCAAAACCCCGGGGCCAAAAAAGTGTGTAAAAAGGGGGGCCAAAGGCCTCATTCACATGGGGTTTAGGAACAGTTCATTTGAAAAACCATATGTTTTTTTGTAAAAATAGGGGACTGGGGGAAAAATTTTTTTAGGCTGCTTTTTTACATGGCAAAGAACCAAATTTAACCGGGGGGAAAATTGAAAGTATTTGGTCTTTTTTTATGGAGGGGGGGCTTTTTGGCTGGGGTTTTTTGGGGATTTGGGGCCGTCTCCCTTCAAAAACCCAAATTTCATGTTCCGCCTGGTTTTTCGAACACCGGGGTGTAAAAAAACTTTTCAGCGGGAAAAAATTCGGTGCAGGGGGGATAAAAATGCAGGGAATTTTCTATTATTTTTAATGAAAAAGGGTTTTGGGGAAGAAGTTTCCCAAATTTCCGAAAACGTCTAAAAAACCCGACGGAAAACCTGTGCCTGGGGGACAAGCCCTTAAAGTACTGTTACTCAAACCCCGTTTTTGGGCACAAAAAATTCGAAAATCTATAAACAAAAACTGGCAAATCGGGGTTGTGGTAAAAAGGTTTTTTAAAAAGTGGGCACTTTTTTTTGGGAATATTTGGGGGGAAACCCCGGGGTTCCTCCCCTGTTTAAAGTTTTTTACAAATGGCGGGGAAATTTACGGCGATTTTTTTTCCCCTCTCTATTACATCGATGTGGGGCCCAGTGGTACGAAACCCACCTCAAACTATTTTTCCCCGGAGGTAAAGGGCCCAGGGCCGCACAGTTTTTGGCTCATGAAGGGGAGTTCTAAAAAGCATGGTAGAATCTTTTGTTTGTCAAAAAGGACTGTGTCTAGTACCTCAAAGTACCCCCTGAAACCATTTAATTTTGGAAAAAAATCTGTATTTTGTTCTCTCTAGTCTTGTCTTGTAAAGTTAGTCCAAGTAACGTGTTATTCTTGTTGTTACTGTACTTGTAGTTGTGGTCAATGTTTGCTTGCTGTGTTGGCTTGTTTAGTCACTGGATACTAGTTGTTCCACCAGGGTCAGTTGTAGCTTAGGGATTTTTTAGGGACAGCAAACTTTTAGTGGTGTCTGGTGTTAGACTCAGTGTTCGTGGAAAATGCAGGGACGAGTTATAGATACAGTTTCTTGGCGTTTTGCATCATAGACGGTTAGTTTATGGTGTCATCCTCATCCATCTCCTGCCTTGTTGTCCTGCAAACTTTGCCATCTACACTCTCTCACATTTTTGCAAATATTATATCTTTTCATTGGACAATACTGAAGAAATGACACTTAGATTTTGTGTGCGATCAAAATAACTCAAGAGTAATGTAAAACAACTGCACACCAAAGTTCTTTTTGTTGTAAAGAATAGAAGGTATTTTATTACAAATCCAAAAGATGAACTTCACATAAGTTTAAGTAGTAGTAAGTGACACAAACGTTGTGATGTTTCGGTAATAGACCTTAGTTGTACCAAGGTCACACTGGTGTCAGGGAGGAATAGGCAGGGCCGGACAGACGGTAGGCAGAAGGTAAGCGATCGCCTATTCGGCCGCCTATACCTCTGCCAGACCCAGAAGGGTTCGCGAAAGCTAGGGGCCCATCCGAACCATCGCCGGGCCTCCAGGTCCGCTGCCATGGGCCCGTGACGCTGGCGGTCTCTCTGAGCTCGTACGGTGGCGTCCAGCTGGACGCACAACAGCTAGCCGGGCTTCTGCAAGCTGAGAGTGATCTCCCTACTCCGCAGACAGTGTGAGGTACCGCTACACAGGATCGCTCGAATAACTCCGGTAAGGCCGCGGGGCTTGAGCCTGGGTCCCTCATAGCGCGAGGTCCCGCCGCGGCACCGTGCAGCACAACTGGGCGAGCACGCGATAGAAGTGATCTCAATCGCGACCTGCCTCTCCTCAACGGCACAACTCGTCACAGGCTTGGCGGCGCCCGAGGAGGCTGCCCCAGAAGGAGGACGTCCCGGCGCTAATGGAGGTGTGCCGAAAGAGGAGCACTGGCCGTGGAAGCGCTGGTAAGGTGAGTCTTACTGTTATTATTTTTTACTGCCTGAGGCCCCTATATCAACCGTGCCTAGAGTGCCCTATAATCCTTGCCCAGAGTGCCCCAATAACAAATTTTTAAAAGATACCTTGCCAGAAGCTGCCCCTATACTATTAAATACCCGGGGACCCAGATGGCCCCTATATACCCAGCCATGAGTGCCCTATATCTAAATACCTGCAAGTGCCCCTATATACTCTGCAATGCCCCTATATTCATAACTAACCTGCCAGCAGTGCCCCTATATTTTTATATATACCTCCAGAGTGCTCCCTAAATACCTTGCCAGAGTGAGCCCCTATATGTATATACCTCGCAGAAATCGTCCCTATATTTATATACCTGGCCAAGTGCCCCCTATATTTATATACCAGCCAGAGTGCCCCTAAATACATGCCAGAGTGCCCCTATATTTATATACCTGCCAGAGTGCCCCTATATTTATATACCTGCCAGTGTCCCTATATACCTGCCTAGTGCCCCAATAATTTATATACCTGCCAGAAGTGTCTCCCTATCTACCTCCAGATGCCCCTAATTTTAATAATTACCTGCCAAGTGCCCTATATTTATATACCTGCCTGTCTAGGCGGGACAAATATCTAGAACCCGTGCCTGACTGAGAAGAACATATATAAATATAATATATACTATAATCGAAATATAGATATTATATATATTATAGATTATATATATAAATCATATATATATAGCATGCCGGATTGAGAGGGCATTTCTATTAGCTGCCTAACTCTATGTGGACCTATATATACCTGCCTAATTGAGGGACATATACATCCCTGTCAAACTGCAGGGACCTATATAAGCATCCTATCTTAGAGTGCTGATAATATCTTGTCTTGAACTGAGGGACTTTAGATACCAACTACTTATAGCGAGTTGCTGGAGAATGTGACTGGATTTTATAAGATTTTTGTGTGTACCAAATCAGCAGTACGAGTATATGGCCGGAAGAAATCCGGCATGAAGCTTGTATGACTGAAATGGAGAATGAAAGAGGGAAAGTGAAACCGGCCTCCCAAATTCAGAAAGCCTCGTCTCCCCTGTTAGTTACTAAATGTAACATGCTAGCGTGTAGCTCACTCTTTATACTGTTCTGCTGACATCTGACATACAACTAGTATCTACCCTAATCTTTACACAGTATGGCGGTAATAATATGACTTTAGAGTCGACTGTATACAGCCACATGTGGGGTCCGCAATTGGTCAGGGTCTTGTCAGGATTATTTGATCCTTAAAGTATAATCGGTGTTGGTCTGGTTTTTGTAGAAGTAAGTTTTTCGTCTCATCCATTACGCTGGTAGATTTGCCCATGTATAGGTTTGAATATTTGGTGACCGAGTACTTTACACTGGTCATATGGAAGGCAAGCGATTTTGAAAAAGCAAATTTCGTCAGGCTGAGTTTGCATTGGTGCCTGACTGCTGAGGTGAGACATGTGACAGGAGCTAATGTCGGATATATGCAGAAAATTATGACAGGTACCCTAGGCGCAGGGCGAGAAGGAATTAGTGTGGGTGGGATGCATTTTTTAGGGAGCGAGGGGGCGCCATGGCTGTACTTGCCTAGGGCCACCAAAATGCCTTGTCCCGGCCCGGAAAGGTAGTACCAGTCGCAGCCGTGAGGCATAATCAAGTTCGAATATGACACTGCATATCCGCTCAGATTACTACCTATTCCTCCCAGACACATTGTGACATAAGTCTAACGACTAAGGACCTATGACAGAACCTGACACCAACTCTAAATATAAGGTTTATCCCACCAAGCACGCGGAAAAAATCCCTTTCGCATGCCCTCCAATTAATTATTAATCTCTACAACACTCAATACACAAGCCGATCACTGGCAAGATTGCTGGCAACAAAAGTAAAGTACACCCCTAAGGTGACAATGGACAAAATTGTATGCTTAAAATATAAAAAATATAGCGTGTGGGCAACTATCATATTCCAGCACTGTCTTAACTCTCTTTGGTCATTGGAGTTTTTCACTAGAGCTTTCACAGTTTGGCCACTAGGGATCACATCTTCCCCTCCTCCATGATGAACAGTTACGGAGCTGAAGGATGTAAGGAGACCTTGCGCACCTCCACCAGACCATTCGAGGAATATCCCCACAGATTCTCAAAAGGGTTTTTTGATCTGGAGACATGGCCTTGGCAGCCAGATCCAGCACCTTTCACACCAGACCCCCCATTTTCCTTACACAGCTATGCAGTGGACGTCCTTGTGGAAGTTGGTACATGTCCTAATTTAATCTTCTGTGTTTAGCAACTAGTTTTTGAGCGATCTTTTTATAGTGCAAGAACTATAATAGGGCGTCACTCAAGGAACAACAGCCATGCAGACCAATTTGATGCAGTGTGCACGTAAGGTCTGAGCACTGAAAGGCTGACACCCACCCCTTAAACCTCTGCAGCAATGCTAATAGCACTCATACATCTATTTTGAAAAGAATCTCTGGATATGATGCTGAACATGTGCACTTAACTTCTTTAGTCGACTCGATGGTGATTGACTGTCTGAATGGCGAACGATGTCCCTTGGCCTACACCCACGTGTATTGTCTTGCCGACTATGCTACAACGCTCCATTGGGTGGTCCCTCTTTATGTAGAGCAACAAGTCTTTTTTTTTGATCCTCAGAGAGTTCTTTGTCATGAGATGCCAAGTTGAGCAATATGAGAGAGTGTGAGGGCAATAACACCAAATTTAACCCCACACGAAACTTTCTCGTCTTATCCCCATAATCACACATGATGAAAAAACATTGTACACTCCAAACAATCACAGTGAAATCATGGAGGGAAAAAGAGACAAAGAGGGCACAATTCTATGTTCCATTTTCATTAGGGTTGAACCGCCTTTATGTTGCTCCAGCGGTCCTAGACATTTATATGCAGTGTGTTGAAGTATTTTGAGGCGCACACAAAAATTACACAGTTTATACGAAGTTGTAAGTGACTACAATACATTGTGATATAGAAGTGTCATATCATAGCAGAGTTGTCCCATGAAAAGAATATAATACAATATTATAAAACAATGTGAGGGTGGGTACTCACTTTTTGTGCGAATACTGTATGCTTGTGAGTACAACTGTAGTCTTGCATCTGGTAGATGCTTAATATTCGGTTACTTACATCTCAGTGGATTGGTATTAATTGCAACCTTTGCAATCTATCACGGACTGTGACAGAAGCAGATTTGATGGGTTGATGTTTTATAATCCGGTAAGAAGAAAGTATTGAATCATGCCCTTAGGGTTTGTCACCATGGCACAGGTTATTTGTCGGTTTTTCAGACAGTTTGTGGTTTTACAGTCTAATAACCGACAAGCAACGCTCCCCCATAGACTCAATGGGTTTGTGCAGTTTTTGGCAGTTGGTTTTCGGATTTGCCGCCGGCCCAGTACATTGACTGTACGGTAATCCGTCGGTAGATAGAGTATGTTCTATCTTCCTGTGGAGGGACGGTGGTTTAGAAATCAGACAGTAGAAAATCCGTGCTGTGCCTCATAGACTACAGTCTATGGGGCACTGGTTACAGTTGGCTTTTCAGCAGATTCTAAATACGGATTCTGCCGGAAATCTGATCAGAAACCCCTACTGTGGAGACATAGCCTTAGAAGGGATTTTGAGGATTGGCAAAACCCCTTCAAGATTAGTTCATCTATGAAAAAAAAACCCTGTTATTGAGAGGTGGACAATGCTGCAGACTTTTTCAGGCTTTTAGATACTAAGGGCCACATGTATGAAAACTGTCTAGGTCTAAAACTATTTATTGCACATAGCAACCAATCAGAGCGCCCCTTTCCATTCAGAGAGTTTTAGACCAAGATATTATTCTTACATGTGGCCCTAAATATCTGTTCTGATCATGTGTTGCATCTACCTCCTAACATATGTATAGGAAAAAGACTGCTATACTAATTATTCTATTTAAAGGGACACTATCAACATTTTTTTCACGCATTGACAAGCAATATGTGAACATTATGGTTTTTTTGGTCTTTTTTATATTCCCTATGAAGAGGACTTCCTGGTCTTGCTCTTTGATTCCCCCACTGTGAGCTCCGATAGCAGGGCAGTGGGGATTGCATGACATTCTCTTCCGGGGTCATAAGGGGACATCCACACAGCAAGGTTTTCAGACAGACTTTCAGACTGTTTTCGGATTTGAAAACCACCTGAAAACCGACTGATAGACGTCAACCATCCACCTCGACTTTGACAGCAAATCCGCTCAGCAATCTACATTGCGCAGATTTTCAGCCAGACAGATTTTTACACCGCCGGCGTTCCGAAAAACTGGGAACACGCACAATCTTCCTCCCGGTTTTCAGGCAAAAGGTGTGCATTTCAATGGTTGAAGGGGATGGGCGAATCAACAAACCGCGGACAGAACCCTCCGCAAAACCAAACCAGAAGACGACAAAATACCGGCCGGACTGTTAAGACAGAATACGAATGGTATTTTGTCTATACCACGTGGCCGTAAGAGTACGTTCACACGGCAAAGACAAAATTCAGGTCAGATTTTCTGATTTTGTCTTTTTTTGGCACGCAGGGGGATGGCTTTTGTCCACAGTTTGCACATTCAAGCCGACCCCCTTCACACCCACATGTTCATGTTCTGCCCGAAAGCCGGGCGGAACAATGAACGTGTTTTAAGTTTTTAGATGGTGTCAAAAACCGTCCGGCGGAAAATCTGTGCAGTGGGGGCTGCTGCATGGATTTTCTATTTAAATCAATGTAAAAGGTTGACAGTCGGTTTACAGACTGTTTTTGGATTTGAAAACGGTCTGAAAACCCTGCCATGAGGACAAGCCCTAAGGCTTGTCAGTGTTATCAGCAGGACCTGATAAGTGAGCAGAAAGCTGGACCCCCTCCTCCTTCCCCAAAGTTCAGAAAAAGATTAACCCTTTAGCAGTTCACAAAAAGCCTGTATACACTGTAACTCTAATCTGACAAACTGTGAGGTCATCAAAAGCAAAATATTTCCTAACTACGGTACATAGATTTTAACAATGATGTTTTCATTTCTTCATAACCACCTTACAATAGTTGTAAGTTTTTTTTTCCCAATGGATGTAGCAATACGTGGGCTTTTTTTGTGAAAAACAAAAAATGTTTTTGTGGAAAAAAATCCTACTCATCATTTTTGCTTATTTTTTTTTTAGAAAATTCACTGTTTGGTATAAATAGAATAAGCACAATTTCAGCATTACCCAATTCTTATCATTTTGGTCTTTATGTTACATAGTTTGTCAGGCCGAAAAAAGACATATGTCCATCCAGTTCAGCCTATTGTGCTAAAGTGTTGCTTAAGTGTTAAAGTGTTGATCCAGAGGAAGGCAAAAACCCCCATGAGGTAGAAGCCAATTGTCCTCATGTTAGGGAAAAAGTTCCTTCCTGACTCCAATCTGGCAATCAGAATAAATCCCTGTTATTTCACTACTTTAAAAAAAAAAAAAAAAAAAAAAAAAAAAAAAAAAGGTACGCTTTGGATTGCAATTTTCAAAGACCAATAACTTATTTACTTTTCCATCTATGAATCTGTGAGAGTTTGTTTTTTTGTGGGCGTAAGTCTAATTTCTATAGGTATAATTTTGGAGTACACATGACATTTACCCTCTTTAATGATCTTTATCTAGGCCTGTCCAGAAAAAAAATAGAGCAATCATTATGTCATTATCTACTATTTGTAATAAGACTACATGAGAGAAATTCTTCTGCAGCACCAACAGTAAACTGAAATTAGTCTGCCCTGTCATTCACGATTTTTATCTGCTTATTGTTACAGCTAGAAAATGGCAAGATTTTATATGTCGTTTTAAGTGCAAGAAAAATATCCCTTTCTGACAGAAGTGTCACTATTTAAAAAGAATTTGCTGAAGAGGCAGGCCAGACCAGACAGGAATGCTTTAGTAAATAGGCAAAACCTGCTAAAAATATGCAGCAGGAATGAAGATATGTATGCTTAAATTCTTTTTGGCTGTGTATTTTATGGCTGACATAGGAAGAGTTGCTTTCAAAATACAAAGATTATTAGCTTACCCAAATCATTATTCCCTTAGGCTTGTTTGCTATCAGTGTTGAATGAAGTTGAAATTTGCTCTTTTTATAGCTATTACTTATACCCCCACTGCATAAGAGCTGTACAGTTTATATACACAAGGTCAGAGGCACAGCTATAAGGGGTGCAAAAGAAACAGCCATACCTGGACCCTAATAGCTTATAGATTCCAAAATTTTCTCTTCCACACAAGATACCACTGTTTAAAGGGAACCTTTCAGAAGTGAGAGAAGCTGAGCTTTGTGATATTATATTAACTGATGTTGAATTTCCAAGTAAAAAGCAGAGAAAATCTTAAAAGTGAAGCAGAAAGTACTGCCACCTCTCCCACATACAGTTGTCATATACATATTTTACAATGGCCCCCACATCACGTGCTGTAAAGAATGGATTTATTTCCACTCAATCTGATTTGCATTCAATTTTCACTCATAAATCATCCTCCAACACAGTCCAGGCGCTCCAAAACTATCCGCTGCCACCACCTTCCTCAATACTGAAATCGGTGAGTCGGACTGAACACCACATACTTGTACTTGGAGGGTTAAAACACTCTAATCAAACACTCCTCTCCAGCAGTCACAGGGTTAAACACTTTGATCAAGGCTATGGATTCTTAGAGCATATAAGGAACAACTTATTAGGGTGCGTTCCCACGGCAATGACAAAATACAGGTCAGATTATTTGACCGGTATTTTGTCCTTATTTGGCACCTAGGGGGACAGCTTTTGTCCGCGGTTTGTGGATTCAAGCTGACCCATTTCACATTGACATGTTTATGTTCTGCCCAAAAAACCAGGCGGAAGAATGAACATGTTAGTTTTTCGTTACGCCATCCGGCAGAAAATCTGTGCAGCGTGAGCTACTGCATGTATTTTCTATTCAAGTCTATGTAAAAGGTTGACAGTCGTTTTACACACTGTGTTTGAATCCAAAAACAGTCTGTAAATCCGACTGAAAACTAGTGCCAGTTTTAAGCTTTACTAGAAAAAGTTATACAGTGGGGAAAAAAATATTTCTCTCTTATTTCTATAAGTTCTCCCACTATAAAGATGAGAGAGGCCTGTAATTGACATCATAGGTAGACCTCAACTATGGGAAAACAAATCCAGAAAATCACATTGTCTGATTTCGAAAGAATTTATTTGCAAATTATGGTGGAAAATAAGTATTTGGTCACATACAAACAAGCAAGATTTCTGGCTCTCGCAGACCTGTAACTTCTTCTTTAAGAGGTTCCTCTGTCCTCCACTCATTATCTGTAGTGATGGCACCTGTTTAAACTTCTTATCAGTATAAAAGACACCTGTTCACAACCTCAAACAGTCACACTCCAAACTGCACTATGGTGAAGACCAAAGAGCTGTCGAAGGACACCAGAAACAAAATTGTAGCCCTGCAGCAGGCTGGGAAGACTGAATCTGCAATAGGCAAGCAGCTTGGTGTGAAGAAATCATCTGTGGGAGCAATAATTAGAAAATGTTAAACATACAAGACCACTGATAATCTCCCTCGATCTGGGACTACACGCAAGATCTCACCCCGTGGGGTCAAAACGATCACAAGAACGGTGAGCAAAAATCCCAGAACCACACGGGGGACCTAGTGAATGACCTGCAGAGAGCTGGGACCAACGTAACAAAGGCTACCATCAGTAACACATTACGCCACCAGGGACTCAAATCCTTCAGTGCCAGACGTGTCCCCCTGCTTAAGCCAGTACATGTCCAGGCCCGTGTGAAGTTTGCTAGAGAGCATTTGGATGATCCAGAACAGTATGGGAGAACGTCATATGGTCAGATGAAACCAAAGTAGAACTGTTTGGTAGAAACACAACTCATCGTGTTTGGAGGAGAGAGAATGCTGAGTTGCATCCAAAGAACACCATACCTACTGCGAAGCATGGGGGGTGGAAACATCATGCTTTGGGGCTGTTTTTCTGCAAAGGGACCAGGAGGCCTGATCCGTGTACATGAAAGAATGAATAGGGCAATGCATCGTGAGATTTTGAGTGCAAACCTTCTTCCATCAGCAAGGGCATTGAAGATGAAACGTGGCTGGGTCTTTCAGCATGACAATGATCACAAGCACACCAGGGCAACGAAGAAGTGGCTTCGTAAGAAACATTTCAAGGTCCTGGAGTGGCCTAGCCAGTCTCCAGATCTCAACCCCATAGAAAATGTTTGGGGGGAGTTGAAAGTCCGTTTTGCCCAGCGACAGACCCAAAACATCAATTCTCTAGATGAGATCTGCATGGAGTAATGTGTCAAAATACCAGCAATAGTGTGTGCCAACCTTGTGAAGACTTACAGAAAACGTTTGACCTCTGTCATTGCCAACAAAGGATTTATAACAAAGTATTGAGATGAACTTTTGTTATTGACCAAATACTTATATTCCACCATAATTTGCAAATAAATTCTTTCCAAATCAGACAATGTGATTTTCAGGATTTGTTTTCTCATTTTGTCTCCCATAGATGAGGTCTACCTAAGATGTCAATGACAGGCCTCTCTCATCTTTCTAAGTGGGAGAACTCCCACAATTGGTGGCTGACTACATACTTTTTTTCCCCACTCTAGTGCTTACATAAAGAACAAAACTACAATAAAATGACATACATACAAAAGAGTTATAAAATAAAGGGGTTGAATAGCAGAAAACACCTAACTTACGATGTAGACAATCTTCTGTGTCCTTGGGGCAAGGAAGAAACTAGGAACGCAGCTCCCCAGGCTGTGAACACTGATTACCTCTGGAAATCATATTTTATAACCTGCTCAGATTCCAGGATTGTCCATCAGCTCTGTTGGGTAATTAGTAGCCTCTGACTGGCTGATTTGATGAGGACAATTCATATCTAATTAGTTGTGTCCTCTAATTGACCCGTTATAAGTAGGTTGGGAGGTGTCAAAGGAGGGTGGACAGATCCTTACTATCTATCCTTTTGAAGTAGAGAAATTCCATGTTGGAGATAACCTGTTATCCCCTAATAAAGAAGTTTAGGGTTTTTAGTGCTTTTATGACCAGCCCAGACTTAATGAGCCTAACTAAACTAGTTTTATGACCTGGAGTTAATGACTGCTATAATAAACAGCCTGCATATCTGTGAAATGAATACACATACTTGACTGGTGAGGGGAATATACAAAATACAACATAGTCTCTGAAATATAGCATACCCGACACTCTTTCAGATTACACCATATACATAATACACATTTCTATGACTGTTATAAACAGACCTTATTATAGTATCATCACTGCTCCTTAAAGGGGTTGTCCCACTACATCGATTCATCTTATCTCAGTCCTGTTTTCTCGGTTTCAGTTTTGAAATCAGGAGTATGTTTACTGGCTTCTACTGGCCTGCATTGAGGAGCTGATGAGGACACCAGGTCTGTAGCTATAGCAACCTGAGGAGCTGATGCAGCCCATACAAGAGGAGATATCTCAGAATAGGTAGGACTGTTAATGGACATATATTGCAAAGTGACTTGTTTTTGCAAGATCTTTAACATAAAGAAAGCAATCTTTGTAGTGAGACATCCCCTTTAATGATCAGTTGCTTCCAGAGGCTCAATTTCCTTACAACAGTGTTTGACAGTTTTCCCTGTACATACACTGATACAGGGAAAGTTGTCAATCACTGTATGGACTGTCACTTTCTCTTAAGGAGTCCGGAGAGAATTAATCTGTTTTTTACTTAGAAATACTTCTTCAAATCATATAAACTATATATCACAGAGCTCAGCTTCTCTGCCTCCATCAGATCCTGCTCTCAGAGGGGGCAATATAAATCACCTGACAGGTTAGCTTTCAATAAAAAGATTTTAGACAACTACTGGCTTCAAGTAACATTTTATTTCTTAGCTTGGAATCATTAGGCTAGCCTTTCTACATTATTGGATACCTAATCAATTTTGACTGTACACAGTGTTCTATAATAGTGTTATACACACAACTGTTAAAAAAAAATATCACAATGCAACAAATTCTTCACTAATTATCTAGTATTTTTATCTTGTGTGGTAAAATCCAGGAAGCGATGAGGTGAATTAATCTACAAAGCCATGACCTTTACATATCAGAGAACAGTACACTGAGAGTGGTTATATACTAATCTGACATGACTCTTATGAAGTAGAACATTGTGATAGATAATATGAAAGGTTTCATTTGCGTCATCATATACCTACAAAAAACTGGAAAAAAACAACTCAGTGAGTGATACTAATACGCAATCTACGGTCATGATGACTGCATGCAGACTATGACTCACAGGTACACGTGACAGGTTAGCTCATGCACTCCAGACTCAGGAAGGATGAGGTACTTACTTCTAGGATCTGCTGCTCCGTACCAGGCAAAAAAGAGAAAGGAAAACGGGATTGAATGGAAAGAAGAGGAAGGAGGAATGACAGAGACTCAGGAACATAATCTATTTCAGGTTAGATCAGGCATACTACATAGATTTGTTCCAAGGTTACAGTGTTGCTCTACATAACATTATACACAGGGATGGACATATAGGCTTGTAACCAGTAAGGATAATTGTACAGGACAGAGGGAGCATCCATACATGGGATAATTCATACTTGCAGACTTAACTTTCTTTTATCTGAAACAGTCAAGATTTGTATTTATTATCATTAAAGGGGTTTTGCCACGATGTAATGTTGACGTGGGATCCTCCAAAAAGGGTATTTAATCACTTTTCTAAATATATGTGATTACAAAAAGTGAAGCCTCTGAGAGCTACAGCATTTCTCAGTCCCCCTTAGTTACCTGAAAGCTTGCATTAGACACAACCAGACGAGCTGACAGGCCGAGCTTGCATGAAACACTTCTTATCTGATGACAGGGAAAATGAATGAGCTTCAAGGGGCTGGGGAGAAAGTGCAGTGTATGAGCCTGTGTCTTGCTGTCTAGATAATCCACTGTTGTAAAGTTATTATTTGAGTTAAGTTTTGAGACGCTCTCTGCTCACCCTCTCCCCTCTGCAGCCTTCATGACTAAGCATGATTTTTTTATATTCTACTCTGTGCTGATAAGGAGGTAAGTAACTCACGTCCTGGCAAAACCCCTTTAATATTATTTTACCACAATTCTTAAAAGAAAAATAAAGCCTAAAATACTACTCAATCATTGAATAAATTTAGGTGGGGTATTTGTGTAAGTGATGTTTACTGAAGAGGGTGTCTATTTATAAAACACACTATCATATATCCTATTGGGTCCCAGCGTGACATACCACCTGATCCGGTTTTCATAAAAGGACCTCTCTAACAAAAGAATGTTCAAAGCAGACAACTCCATGAATCTTTGGGTACGTCTACACCACGAGTAAAATGTGATCTGCCATTGAAAACCGCATTGGACGACGTGAGTATTTCAGATGGTATTACATGTGGATTTAAGGTAGTTTTTTTTTTACTCACGGTTTACAGTCAGAGATGAGCCCCATTAATTTCTATGTGGCTTTGGACACAAATCCACGTTTAAGGTTTGGGGCGCGTTTTACACAAGGTTTCCAGCCATCCTCTTTGACCTCAATAGTAAATTTCCACACGGAAAACAACCAAAGAATGAACATGTTCTAAGTTTTGCAGCAAAAAAACTGACCGCCGAAGATATGTGCTGTGTGAACTACAACGCATACCTTCTTTCAAGGTCCATGGGAATGGTTTAATTTTGGTTTAAGACAAGTATTTCAAGATGGAATCCACGTGGAATCAGACTTGAAATACTCGTCGTGTGGACAGAGCCTTTGTTCTTTAGTTTCTCGCTATCTTAAAGTCTTCTGCTTGCTCTCAGTGAATGGAAAAAAGTGTTGTGTACATTTTGTGTTGTGTACATGGCTTAAAGGGGTTTTGCCACGATCTCATTTCATACCTCCTGCATCCAGCTCTTCAGCTCCGCGTGCTCAGGCGTGTGTGATCTGTTTGAATTGCAGATCATGTGACCGAGCAGGATGACATCACCAGGCCTTTCCTCTCTGTAGTCAAAGAAAGGTCTGCTTATGTAAAGCATTGTGAGTAGCTGAGAGGTAATGTTTTTGCCTCCAGGCACAAGGGTCCTAGGTTCAAATCCCTGCAGGAACCTGTGGATTTGTTTTTTCTCTTTATCACTGCACAAACCTCAGTGAGGTTTCTTTTTTATTTATTTGCACTGTTTGACTAATTACTAAGGTGTACAGAGGACGGGAGTAGAATGACAGCACCTGAGGTTTGAACACTCAGTAGCTGCCTGAGAGGAGAAGTGATGTCTGAGCATGTCTGTCCAGTACTGAGGAGCTCTCAGCCCTGGTCGTATCCCCTGGAGACGAGCTCTAAACAATGGATCACTAAAAGAGCAGCTAAAACAAAAACGATGCAGAATTTTTTAATAATGATGAATGGTGAAAATGTTTATTATTTCATTTGCAAGCTTCCCATGTCAATTTTACTTCATTGCAAAACCCCTTTAAAACCATAGAAGCTTGATCCTTCTTTAACTTAGCTATACATTTGTTACAGTCAATACCGAATTTGAATCTCCTCAAAATCCTCTTATTTGTTTACATTTTTTTTTTACATTTACATATATCCAAGTATTTAAAATGTGTATTACCCCTAGTTGTGGTATTTAACCATTTGGTTGATTGAGAACAGTGTATATTTCCTATACTTACTACAGTATAGTAACTTAAAAGGTGCTGCTGATGCTGGATCTTACCACTTACTAGGCAAAGTCCAGCTCAGCAGATCTGTTCTGTGCAATAAGCAGTTAAAAAATGAAAATATGTTGTATTAAAGAACACCAAGTATCAAGTCCCACCATCTAAAGTCTTCTGCTTGCTCTCAGTGAATAGAAACAGCGTTGTGTACATTTCTAGAGGTTTAAAACCATAGAAGATTAATCCTTCTTTCACATAGCTAGAAATTTGTTACAGTCAGCACCAGATTTGAATCTCCTCAAAATCCTCTTATCTGTTGACATTTTCATAAAAATAAAATTGAAAACTGGCTACATTAAATATTTCTGCATTAAATCTTTTGCTGGTACGAGTTTATGCCCAAAAAAATATCTCGGGAAGCTCAAAAATTTATAAGAGCTGTCTGGTTTGGAGGCTGATCACAGATAAGGGATTTGGTGTTGTTGCTGGGAGCCCCAATTATTACAAGCAGGTAATCTGCAACATCACCAGACTTGAAATGTTTTCAGTTTAGTTTTCCAAAGCAGAGAGGTATATTCAGACCAGTTATCAATCTGCCCCCAAAGGGACCCTTCTATTAGCTAAACATGGCCGAACAGACACTGGGTAGTTTAATGCATATCCATTAACAGATTTTATATAGGGTTCATATATAAAACATGCACTGGGCTGCTGGAGAACAGAGACCCTTCATCTTTGGGCCAAAGATTATTTTATCAAAAACATACAAGCAAAGCTCATTCCAAACTATTTATCATCACCTGATAACAGAGAACTGTGGTCAATCAGATATCTAGAGATGGGGACACTGACATCTGTGTACTTTACAGTGGACAAAAAATGGCACGTCAAATACTTCTATATAAAATGTAACAGAATTGTCCCTTAGAAATGGCAGATCAGTTAGTGAATCAGAGAAAGAGCTTCAAAATAGCTTTATGAGCCATGAGTAACATTCCATAGTGCAGGGGAAACAGTTTAGAACCTAGTGTATATGACTGTCTTCAAAAATCAAGGTAATAATGTCGCAAGCTGATTTATATATAATACCAATTCAGAAGCAGGTCAAATAAACAACTGTCACTAAATATTCCAGATTATAAACAACAAATGATGACTCAAAAATACTAGTAAAATTGTCAAAATCCATAATGAAAACCTTTAACGTATAACAAATCGGTTCACTAAAACTGACACAATGTTTATATATCAAGCTAGAAAACAGTTAAAAATCATACAGTGTACAGAAAAAGCAGGACAGGTATGTCTTTAAAAAGCCTGTAGAGAGAGGACCCCCATAACGAAATAAATTAACAACATGCATCATAGTATAATATTACAATAGTATATATCAAGTGACTTGGATCAACCGATGCACTGCAGAAATATATATCAAATAGTGTAATATAATTACAATGTAAGTTATATTACCGAATAAGAGACATGCGACCTGCCACAAACGCTCGGACGTGAGTTTCGCCACTAGCTTTCCAGAGGCCTCTTGAAAGCTGGCGCTTATATTCACTATTTGATATTATTTCTGCAGTGCATCTGGAGTTATCAGGTCACTCGCTATATTACTATTGATTTTATAATGAGATTTTGGTTAATTTATTTCGTTGTTTTCCAGTGTTTTAGTGACATTCTGCTTTTTTTGTACTATGTATGATTGTAACTGTTTTAGCTGTGATTATAAACATTGTGTCAGTTTTGTGAAACGTATTTGTTATAATAAAGTTTATTATGGATTTTTGACAATTTTACGTAGTATTTTTGAGTCATCATTTTGTTTTGGTTTAAAGCCTGATTACTGACAATTTTTTCTTCTCCAGAAATATTGTTTATCATAAACCATGCCTTTGTACATGCTACTCTTAGATGACCTCAAAAGGACATGTTATAGATACGGGAAAAAATTGAAATAGGCTACAAAAGCATTGCTAAATAAATCCATGGTTCTAAAATGTGGACCGGGTAGGACTGTTGCTACTGTTGTGGATGGGAACAAAGGTTATATATGTGTGATCCTTTGTGTCTCCATTTTAATGTATTAGTTAGTATAACACCATGTATGCCTTCATATTATGGCACGCAAAAGCTGCCTGTACAACTCTACACTCGCTAATGTGTTAACAAAATGGCCGCCACATAATATGCTTATAGAGATACCCACCGTACAATCCAAGACAGTGCCTCCTCTGAGGTTACGCCCCATGTTCGGACATTCATGAGCTAGAGGGAGTATGCCTCAGTCAAGGATGTAACCAATAACGACTAACAACTAGGCCCATGTGATGCTTTCTTATGTTGCTAACCTTCAAAAGTATAAAAAACCTTCCATTTTCAGAATAAAGACAGAAAGTGTATTCACACCAGCAAGGCATGTTGTGATTTTCTCTCTCGGTGCACCTTCATCATCTTTAGATAATTTGGAGACCCCACAAGGATGTAGAGCCCCTTTGAGGTTCCATCCAGATTACTACTATCTCTCTCTAGGAGTGGGGATCTTGTTAGGGTACGTTCACATGGCTTATTTGCGGGGTGTTATTGTGCTGCAATACGCCTGAAGTATGACCCGCAAATACATAGCTCTCATCGAGAGCTAGGATTACCTGTTGTTTTCCCCGTCGTACAAAACGCGCTGGAGAAAAGAATTGACAGATCACTTCTTCCCAGTGCTGAAAGTGAGAGCCCATGGGAGCCGTCCGTCAGCACTTTAGAAGTACGCACTGGCCAGCGTGTACTTTGAAAACACCCGACGTATTGCAGTAGGTACAATACGAGACGCAATATGCCATGTGAGCATATCCTTAAGATCACTCAAAGAGCATAGCATACAATTCTGAAAGAGGTGATAAAAACAAAGGTAACAGCAAAACACCTACAAAGGACTCTAGAGACAACAAAAATCTCTGTTCAAGTGTCCGATATTAGTAAAGAAGAACAGTGTGCATGAAAGATCATCACAAAGAAACCCTGCTACACAAAAAAGCAATGAAGCCAATGTCAGCTTTGCCTGAGACCATCTGGAAGCGCCACCATGCTCCTGTCAAAATGGTTCATAAATAAGACAAAAGTAAAATTCATTGCACACATACACAATCACTGGAGGAAAAAGAACCCTGCAAACCAATACTAAATCTTCATGTCAAGTTTAGAACATAGTAGAAAGAGCATCATGTTTTGGGGCTGTTCTGCTTCCTCATGGCCTATACAACTTGAGAACAATGAATTGAAGAAGTGTATCAAAACACTTTACAGTAGCATAAAAGGGCAGCAGTCCATCACTCAAACTGAAGAGACATTGGGTGATGCAAATAAGACAATGACCCAAAAGAACAGAAGGGAATGAAATAAAGCATACTTGAAAAAGATCTGATTTTGGGAATGGCCTGACCCTTAATCCTATCAAGATGCTATGGCAAGGCAAGGCATCTCAGAAATATGAATTAAAGGAGTTGTCTCACCATGCTTTTTTACAGAGGCAGCGTCAGGATTTCACTTCCCAGTCAGGCTGTGGATTGGTTTACATCAGTGATTGGCATATCAGCTCTACTGTTCCTATCTGAGCCTGTTAGACTGACCTGAGTGCAGGAGGTTGATAAACAGCAGTACATAGAGCTCTAAGGCTTTGTTCACACGGCTTAAAATGGGACGTATCTCGCCCCGTATTTCACACCGTACTGCGCTAAATACGGGACGAGATACGTCCCAGTCATTACGGTAATCCACAGTTCTCACAGAGAACTGTGGATTACGTCTCCTCTCACCGCTCGCACAGTACGCTGAGCGGGAAGAGAAGTGACATGTCAATTATTCACGGTGTATACGCTGTCGAGCACACGGCGTAATTGCGGGCGAAATACGTCCCGCAATTATTGCCGTGTGAACATAGCCTAAAGGGTTACGTCTTGTCAGTAAGTCACGTAAACAAGCTCTCGTCTACAATATAAGAAACAGAGCAGGAAGTGATGTCGCCATCCCGGCCACTGCTGCTACAGTCTATTAAGGCAAAGAGAAGGTAACCTTTGGATGCTTGATGAGACGCAAAATCAGAACAGCAGGGTAGTTGGCAGTGGTCTTTAATTACCTTTGCCAACATGTTTAAAGCTAATCAATGTGATGAGAATACCCCTTTAACTGAAAAACATTTGCAAGGAGAAAGTATCTAAACCTACTCCTCACAATTGTGCAAATGTGGATGTGATTAGTGATAAGGGAGGGGGATCTACAGGTTAATAAAATCAGGGTATACTTTTTCTCTCTGCACTGTGGATGTTTACTCAATATGCTCCCATTTTAACAGTAATCAATACAGAAATAATTTTAATTTGTATATATATATATATATATATATATATATATATATATATATATATATACACACACACAAGAGTATCTAAAATGTGTATTACCCCTAGTTGTGGCATTTAACCATTTAGTTGATTGAGAACAGTGTATATTACCTATACTTACTACAGTATAGTAACTTAAAGCTGCCTGATGATGCTGGATCTTAACACTTACTAGGCTAAGTCCAGCTCAGCAGATCTGTTCTGTGCAATAAGTAGTTAAAAAAAATATATGTTGTGTTAGAGAGGACCAAGTATCAAGTCTCAGAACACATTTGGTTTAGTACAACAGGGTGTTACCAATCTCCTTGCCAATAGGATGTGTCCCCACACTTCCCGACATAGTCAGCACTTACTGGAGAATGTCATATGATGTACAGGCACACATTATTAATAAGGGATATAGTTATTTCTCAATTTACACACCCATTTTTAGAAGAAATAACAGAGTTTGAAGAACAGTATTTATTGCATGTAATGGAAGTATTTATTAACAGACACGTCAGTAAAGCACTGGGTATGTAACTCATAGGCTATGTCCACAAGATGGGTATTTCAAGTCGGAATCCATGCAGATTCTGACTTGAAATACTCACCTAAAACCGAAAGTAAATTATCATACAATGCATATTACTGTAATTCAGTTTTTAAGAGTAAAAAAAATAAATAATTTAGAACATGTTCAGTAATCTGGTGTATTCCAAGGGGAAAATTTACTGTTGAGGTCAATTGAGATGGTTAAAAATCTTGTCCAACGTGGTTTTCAATGGTAGAATCCGCTGAGTAAATTTTACTCCTGCTCTGGATATACCTATATACTGCAGAGTTTTGTTTGCACTTCTGTGTGTACTAACCATAATACATAGCTGTGTATACAAACACACACACCTCCACCCTGTATGCTTTCCCTGCGCATGTGCGCACACACAACACTCTGTACTGTATGCTTTAATGTTTAAGGTTAAAGAGGTAGTCTGCTTTTAACAGCTTACAATTCAGTTTCCCTTGAGTCAGGCAGATTTATGAGAGGGAGCTCTAACTTAAAGAGAACCTTTCAGGTGGTTTATGCTTACTTATTTGAGAGCAGGATGTGATAGAGGAGAGAGCTGAGCTCTGTGATATATAGGGTTATATGATAGAGGGAGAGAAGCTGAGCTCTGTGATATATAGGGTTATATGATAGAGGAGAGAAGTGAGCTTGTTTGGGTTATATGGGGGGGTTCATTTTGGATAGTGAGGAGAGAAGCTAAGCTCTGTGATATATAGGGTTATATTATTTGACGCTGAACTTCTGCGCAAAAAGCAAAAATCCGTTAAAGTGAAACAAAGTACTGCTTACCACATGCTTATACAGTGATTGACAGTTTGCTTTGTATACACATTGATGCAGGGAAAGCTGTCAATCACTATATGTGGGTGGATTAAGCAGGACTTTTAGGCCATGTCCCCATGGCACGGGTTTTTGGCTGGTTTTTCAGGGCCGGCCCTGAAAAAACGGCCCCAAAATTACCCCAATTGTGCTCTATGGGAAAACCCATGCAGCAGTCCCCACTGCACGGGTTTTCCGCCCGCGGGCCGCTCAAAAAACATTGAGCATGTACATTCTTATGTACATGTATGAACACCTCAATGAGAGGGGGAGGGCTGTTCTCCGCTCATCGCGGAGAAAAGCCGCCCCCCCCACCCCCGCGGCCGTGGGGACGGCTGCAAAACGGGACAAGTACCGGCCGGCAAACCGGCAAGCCGGTATTTGTCCTGTGCAGTGTGGACGCGCCCTTACAGCATAAACCACTTTAAGGAGTCCGGTCAGAATTTACTCCGCCATTTAGGGTGTGTTCACATGACTTACTGCTGCGTGCACATTATGCGACGCAGTACATTGTGTGTTTCGGGAGCTCGGGCTAATACGCTCGTGAGCCCCATTGACATTCATTACTCGCGATGCATATTCGCCGCCAGCAATTGACATGTCACTTATCTCCCCGCACGTATTGTACGCCCGGGGAGAAGAGGTGTAATCCATAGTTCTCTATGAGAACTACGGATTACCGTAATTTCGGCGCGCATCTTGCTCGTATTAGAGCGCAAATACGCGGCAAAATGCGTGGTGAAATTACCCCGTGTGAACATACCCGTAGGGTATGTTCACATGGGCACATTTTGCGCTCTAATCCTAGCGAGATGTGCGCCGAAATTACGGTAATCCATAATTCTCATAGAGAACTATAGATTACACCTCCTCTCCCCGGGCGTACAATACGGTCGGATTGTACGTGCGGGGATATAAGTGACATGTCACTTATATGCGAGTAATTACAGTCTATGGGGGTGGCGGGACGCCGCTACCCCCCACCCCACCCCGCGTCGCGTCCATAGGCACAAATCCTGCTCCAAATTATATAAACCTGTATATCACAGAGCTCAGAGTCTCTTGCTCTATCACATCCTGATCTCAGATAGGGTAGCTTAAACCATTCTGAAAGGTTCCCTTTAAATTCTTGAAATGCTGCTTGTGGTGCTTCATTTTAAATATAGAAAATCATCTCACTAAGTAGCTGATGAGCCTAAGTATTTAACAATAATCTTTTGCTCTCCATTTACTAAAGAAAAGCCAAGGAGCTCCATGTCCCTGATTACTTTGCTTCTTGGCCATGTATTTATGACAGTAAACTTGCACCACAATGCAATAGTCAATATACAGAGAACGTCTCTGTGCACAATAGAGGATTACAATAAATCTCATTGTCAATATCAGCCGGCTCTCAGAAATAAATGTAAACTATCTGCTGATATCTCAATAATCTTGTCATCTTAATTATTCCAATCTAAAAACCTGTCACTAGAGTTTAGGTTATTTAACCACCACCATTGCTGCAGGGTAATATGCTTTTTTTTAAAATGGCAAAAGTGTCCAATTTAACATTATGCATATTATGTAAAATGTTATAATATAATATAATATGACGAAAGCCATCATGCAGTCCTAGTTTAATTGATCTTAATCTTATCTGGATGCGTCATTACAGGCCAGGTCTGGTGGCATCTGGAGTATGATCAGTGAAGCGGGTGTACTGGCCTTTATTTGCAAGATCACTGTGTTTTTTTTTAAGGATAAAAGTAGTGTCTTCCTTTTTTATGCATCATAGGCAAAGCTATAGGGGGTACATAAGTAGCAGTTGTATACATACCCTGGTGCTTCAGGAGGGACAAAATCCCACCTGCGGAATAAGCAGACACCAGTAATAAAAATGGTCCAGGTTACAGATTTTACACTTGGGTCCAGGATCTTTTGTTATGCCTCTTTATAGATTGTTCTGTATATACTCTTTAGCTCTATGTTAGAACCTATTGTAGAATTAAATTCCATAACATTAAATTCATTTTCATGCTGGTCAACGTAGCTCTTTGCGACAGTATTGAGAGGTTTATATATACCCAGTAATTTCCCTAGAAATTATTTCTAATGTTGCCAGCTTTTCTTCACATAAACTGCAGGAGATTTCTTTATTAAAGGGCTTGTCTCACTACATTGATTCATCTTACCTCAGTCCTATTTTCTTGGTTTCACTTTGAATTCAGGGGCGGGTTTATTGGCTTCTACTAGACTGCAGTGGAAGCCAGGTCTGTAGCTATAGCTACCAGTGCTGGAAGCCTATGGCCTCGTTCACACGGCTTATTTGGGCACGGATTGGTGCCGTATTCCGCGCCAGATTTGCGTTCTGTAGCGGCCATCCTCCCTTCATTACGGTATCCACTGCTCCAAGAGACATGATTCCACGCTCCTATCCCCATCGGAGATCGCCGGCGGGGAGAAACTGACATGAATATTTACGGTTGCGGACGTGACGTAACAATGCATTGTCTATGGGGCCGAGGGGCCCCCGACCGCCTCCGGCCCCCCCCCATCCCGCCCTTATTCACGGGGATTTTTGAGCTCAACGGCTCACATCGTCGAATAAGCCGTGTAACACGGCTATCAGAAGATCAAACAGTCGTGTAGCTATAGTGACCTAGAGCTGATGCAGCCCATACAAGAGGGGATATCTAGAATAGTGGACACTGTTAATGACTAATTAAAAGGACTTGTTTTTGCAAGTCTTTAACATAAAAAACAATCCGTGTAGTGAGACAACCCCTTTAATTTCACCTAAACAGATATGCAGATCATGGAGTACCTTAGAGCAGAGTTATTTGAAAAGCATGGTTATTTTTATACATATATTCAAGTCACACCATGAAAAAAGCTCCAGTTTTCATATGTTGTGTAGTAAACAAGTATATAATGGGTAGTTGAGTATTACAGCCTGCGGAACACAGCATGTAATGAACCATAACAGGATTTTTGTCTTCATGGATTCATATGGAAAATGTGAGGGAAGAAAACCTGTATGTGCCACGGTAAAAAACATTTTTGCTTGTATTTGTGTCAACGCTATATATATATTTATTGCTGATTTGGCAGTTTTTTTATCTGGTATTTTTAGTGCTTTCCACTTTGGCTGTTTAGCAGAATTCTATGTCTATTTTTATTGAAGCTACTGTACCAAGGTATGCCAGATCTTTTATTCAGCATTGCATTTTTTATATTATGTTTTTATATACTTTTTTCAAGGCTATGTTAAACGGTTATTTCAGGGGGTATTTAAAGGATGTAATTAGTCCGCAAAAAACGTCCCAAATACGTTTAAATAATGAACAAATTTTTTTCATTGATTCCATTTTAAAATACGCCCCCGTTTTTCACACGAGGCATTTTTCGCAAGTATTTGCGGGGTAAATACGTCCTAAATACGTCGTAAAATTAAGTCCCCTGTTACTTATTAGGGGTATTTCGAACATAAACCCCTAGAATAACATTATA
Source organism: Phyllomedusa bahiana (assembly GCA_025379985.1). Classification (NCBI taxonomy): domain Eukaryota; kingdom Metazoa; phylum Chordata; class Amphibia; order Anura; family Hylidae; genus Phyllomedusa; species Phyllomedusa bahiana. The sequence continues at coordinate 7,594 of JAODAL010028297.1, read as the reverse complement.
TGCTATGTATTTAGTACCCGAAATATATAAACTTATTGCTGATTCAGTTTTTTTATCTGTATTTTTAGGCTTCCATTTAGCTGTTTACAGAATCATCTATTTTATTATTGTGCTACTGTACCAAGTATGCCCAGAATCATTTATCAGCATGCATTTTTTTATATGTTTGTATAACTTTTGTCTAATAAAGATTGATGTTATTTTGTTGACTTTAAGGGTGCATTCCCACGGCACAGGACAAATACCGGTCGGTTTGCCGGCCGGTATTTGTCCTGTTTTGCGGCCGTCCCCACGCAATGAACGGAGAAAAGCCCTCCCCCTTCACAATAGCTTGCACAGATTCCATCCGGAAACCGGACGAATTGGCAAGAAATTTTTGAGCCGACGTAGGGCAAACCGTGCATTGGGGACTGCTGCACGAGTTTCCAAGTAACCATTGGCTCATTTTTGGCCGGTTTTTCAGGTGGTCTGAAAAACCACAAACCGGCTGAAAAAGCGGCCAAAAACCCGTGCAGTGGGGACATGCCCTAATTGTAACAGTGGTATGATCTCTAGGTTTTCGGTAGTACCGCAGTATGAAACTGAATTCACATAAAGCTACAATACGGACTGTGAAATTCTAAGTGCCATATCTATCTAGATCTATCTATTTCTCCAATATCATTCCTATAAGGAGAGGATGTAGGCCATGTATCATTGCATAACTAGGCAGATGTGAAAGAAGCTGGATGGCAAAGCTTGTGGGGGCTGTAATGGTGTTTCCACTGCTTGTCACCCACCTTTACCAAAGCTAGATGGAAGAATATCTCTGTTAACAGTACTGCCATTGTGTTCATCAATGACCAGTTTTTAGTGTATTCGTTTTTATCAGTACTAAACTATTTTACTGGTCCACTAAAATGGAAGAAAAACATTCCATCGCTCTACAGAGAAAGCAACAAACTCAATCACGTTCCAGTTAAGCTTTAACTCAATGACCCCTCAGCAGTGAGTTTCCTGGTAACCAATGTTTCTGTAAAGCCCAACTCATAACACAATTGTGTATTATATTAAGTTAAATGACAAACTCACCTCTGCTAATAGACTTTCCAACCGTGAAATATGTTGGCTTGTAGACATACTCTTTTCTCGGAACTCCTCTTGAAGGACAGTGACCTGTAGTGACAACTGCTTTTCCATTTCTGTAGCCTAAATGGATAATAGAGTATTAAGTATTTATAAAGTAAAAGGTATATAACATACGGTAATCTGCTTGTGATAAATGAAAATTAATCAGGATCAACACAGAACATTTTGAAGACCTGTACTTTGGATTGGTCTCTGTATACCCCACTTCAAAGATCTTTATCATAAAAAGATCTACTATGGTACTCACTTAGCAACACTACATCAGCAGTTGAACATTCAAATCTTAAAGGGGTTGTCTCACTACATTGATTCATCTTACCTCAGTCCTGTTCTTGGTTTCATTTTGAATTCAGGGGAGTGTTTACTGGCTTCCACTAGGTTGTAGTAGAAGCCAGGTCTGTAGTTATAGCAACCATTGCTGGCAGCCTATCATGAGACATCAAACAGGTCTATAGCTATAGCGACCTGAGGAGCTGCTGAAGCCCATACAAGGCAAAATATCTCAGAATAAGTAGCATACTGTTAAAGGGGTTGTCTCACTACAGGGATTGCTTTTTATGTTTAGGATCTTGCAAAAACAAGTCACTTTGCACTATGTGTCCATTAACAGTGTTCTACCTATTCTGAGATATCCCCTCTTGTATGGACTGCATCAGCTCCTCAGGTCACTATAGCTACAGACCTGTTTGATCTATCCTGATAGGCTGTCAGCACTGGTTGCTGTAGCTAAAGACCTGGCTTCTACTGCAGCCTAGTGGAAGCCAGTAAACACGCCCCTGAATTCAAAGTGAAATCAAGAAAACAGGACTAAGATAAGATGAATCAATGTAGTGAGACAACCCCTTTAATGGACATATATTGTAAAGTGACTTGTTTTTACAAGATTATTAACATAAAAGGCAATCCTTGTAGTGAGACAACCCTTTTAAGTGGAAGAAATAAACAAATGTAAGAGAACACCATGTAGAAAATAATAATGCAAAATAGTATTAAAACAAATACCATGCAAATATTACTGTGTAAGACCTGTGTCTCTGTATAACCTTCTTGGATACACCTCCATATAAATGAGATTTGACAATACAGCAGTTATCACACACCACAACACAGCCAGCATACATAAAACCAAATGACCATATAGTTGAATGCAACCATACAACTTAAAGGGGTTTTCTATGATTTTTAAAAACCTCCCAACCACCTCCCACTGTGCTAAAATAGAAACTCTCCCATACTTCTCTCTCCTATCACCTCTGTTCCAGCTCTTGGTGTTCCCCCCATCCCTCATTGATGATATCACGTTTCATTACTAATGACGTTACGTTCAGGGATCACATGACCAATCTCTGGCCTTAGCAGTCACGTTCCTGTATATACAGCATATGACCCCAGAGGTCAGTGACTGGCTGCAGCATCATATGATCCCTGAACGTAACGTCATTAGTAATGGACTGGGATGGGGGGAGGGGGGGAGATACTGAAGCAATGGCAGCACTGAAACGGTGGTGATCGGAAGAGAAGTAATTTTCTATGTTAGCACAGTGGGAGGTGGTAGGGAGGTTTTTAAAAGTTTTGGAAAACCCCTTTAACACCTCCCTACACAGTCAATAAACCTTTCCATAATCTTTCATATGACCATATAATGGAATTACCAGATAGTCTCACAATATACCAGTACACATTCAGTAGATCTCTATATAATACTATTTTAATGGGGCCAAAACATAACCCCTACAGAATACACTTTGACCAGATGTTGCCTTTGTCCAAATCCACGGAGTATGTAACAAGTCCTGGGCTATTCCATGAACACTCTAGCCAACTAAATTAGATTTGCATTTGTTTTTCATATAGTGATTACACTGAAGTATGTGGAGCACAGGTAAAACAAGGTTATAAAATAGGACCTTGTATTTTTCCACTACAGCCATGAGAAACAATAAAATGGACCTTATGGTAAGTGGCTGAAATACAGAGAAGCTAGGCAGAAAAGCTGTAGTACTAAGGATACAAGGGGACATGTATTACTCAGGTCTAAGCGACAGTCATTTGCATAAATTAGGGCAGCCATTGAGATATATCTCCTAAACCTCAAGAAATAAAACATCTGCCCATCACGTTGTGTCAATAGTGAGATTCTATCCGATATGGAAATAATCATGTAAAATCTCTGGATAATGTACTGCCCCCATCTAAAGAGTTTGCCATCTCCCCATGTACACAGCCTGGTTCTCAGTTTACACATACCCTGTTTCCCCTAAAATAAGACACCACCGAAAATAAGACCTAGTGCATTTTTAGCATACATGCCAACTCTCCCGCTTTTGGCAGGGGGGTCCCACTAATGGGGGTCCCCCTCTGCCACCCCGGCAGAGTTGGCGAACCTCCCGCCGCCAGCAGGCAGCGGGGGTTCTTTAACTGACCGCGGCGCCATATTAGCGCTGGTGCGCTACTCTGGCACCGCCGGGCTGCTCCTGCAGGCGGGTGAAGCAGCCACAGCGGCCGCTCACCCGCCCGGCGAGTTTCACTGACTTGTGTGGCCGCAGCCGCACAGTCAGTCAGCAGCTGCACACTATATGCCTGCCCCTCACCTCCTGTCTCTTTCCCCCTCCTTGTAGATTGTAAGCCCTCGCGGGTAGGGTCCTCTCTCCCTCTGTCATGCCAATTGTCATTATCCCTTATCACTGTACTCGTTTGACTTATGTAATGTATGTAACCCCCTCGAATGTACAGCGCCCTGGAATCAATGGTGCTTTAAAATAAATAATAATAATAATCATAAAAAAAAATATGCAGCTGCCGTACAAGGTGAAGCCAGGAGGGATCGTTCCCCTCCTCGCTTCTCCCCCTGTATGTACAGCGCCGGTGTGCACTGTACATACAGATCAGCGTCGCATGGGGAGTGACGCGCGGCTGCAATCACTCCCCCTGCGACGCTGAGTCGGTCGCCCGGGAGATGTCCAGAGCTGGATGGGTTGCTGGGAGCCTGGTGAGGTAAGTGGCTTTTATTATTTTATTTTTATTAGCTATAGGGGCATCTACTGGCTAACAAAGGGGGCATCTACCTGGCTAACAAAGGGGGGCATCTACCTGGCTACAGAGGGGGCATCTACCTGGCTACAGAGGGGGCATCACCTGGCACAGAGGGGGGGCATCTACTTGGCTACAAGAGGGCATCTACCTGCTGTAAGGGGCACTACCTGGTTCTTGGGGGCGACTACCTGGCTATAAGGGCATCTACCTGGCTTTCTTCCAAAGCCGTTATGCAGTTAGGTGGAGTGGGTGTGGCTTTTTGAAGGGGTGTGGCACACCAATAAGATGGGCGTGTCCATGCAATTTTTTTTTTTTTTACTGCGGCGCGTAGCGTGCCACCCTCTTCAATCTCCTGCTTTTCCACTTTCAAAAATTGGCAACTATGATTTTTAGTTATGAAATTCAGAGTTTGACTGCTTATGCTGATGTTTGTGATGAAATCACTACAGTATATTAGTACATATTGATGTTTTGTTCAACAATAAATGTGAATTATAGTTCATAGAAATAAAAAACATCCCCTAAAAATAAGTCTTAGCTCGTCTTTAGGAGCAAAAATTAATATAAGACACTGTCTTATTTTCGGGGAAACAGGGTAGCATCTTGAAATCACAAGAATCAGTGACTGCAGCTCACCTCTATTGCTTGCATTGCTCACACCTGTTCTCCTCTTAATACGTCCATTGACTGAATGTTGCACGGATCTTGGATATCCCCGATCTCAGGATACGATTACTCAAACAGCCAAAGTGATCCAGTATTACCGAAAAAATAGACGATCTTTATTAGTGCTTCGGTACAGAGCATAGCTACGTATTTTTTAATCCTCTGTACTGAAGCACTAATAAAGATGGTCTATTTTTCTGCTACTGCTGGATCAGTTTGGCTGTTGTTTGGTTCTCATTTTAGTCTCAGATTGAGACACATTTTGAATGCTTATTGTGCATTTTAATATTTTATTCCTGTATTGCAGTGTTTTTTTGCTTTGTATAATACACGGCAAACTCAAAGTGGGTGTTGGTGAACACATATCAAATGGTACACTATTGCCCGACCCTGATTATGTCATGAGGGAAAGTGTAAGTCAATACAGTCATGTAGTAAGTACACAGTCCTCTATATTCCACTGAATCAAGATCACTTATGTGAATACAGCTTAAGCTCTCACCTTGATTTTCAGTACGGATACTGAGGGATATTTAAAAAAGGATTATTGAAGTGCTTACTGATCAGAGCTTGGATGTTCTTAACACAATAAGATTTGACATTACCAAATACATGTAGGTCACTACATTAGAAAAAACGGCAATATTGGATAAATAAGTAAGTTCTACTGTTTTATGCCTCTAAGTGACCACCAATATACACTAAAACTTCATTAGATGTGAATCTTACAATCCTATGGAAATATGTATTAATGGGGCTGCGCAAGTTTTCTGCAATACTTTGAGGCAAAAATCTGTCGTAACCCTGTTCTATAGATGTATGAACAGTCTCACGCCAAAACTTAGCGCATTCTGCACCAGACACAACACTTTTGAATGAGTCAAGAATTTGGCAAAGTTTGGTGTGAAACTGTCGTACAAATCCATACCATGGCTGAGACAAATTTTGGCGCATGACACTCTCTCATAGTACTGTCGGATCGTCCACTATTAAAAACAGATGTAGAACTGGCCAGTCGGCATCAAGTTCATACATGTCGCCCTTAGGATATTTAATTAATCCATAACATACTTTACACTATACATACAAAATTTATGGCAATTACATAAACCAGCTAACATTTTTTAATTACGTTGTCCACTAATGTCTTTTCCAGATTTATAACAGGTGGAGACCAGAAAGTAGAACAGATTTCATATACAGTGGTAAGGAATCTTAATGGTTGCCGACTCTTAGGGCGCGTTCTCACGGCACAGGACAAATACCGGTCAGTTTGCCGGCCGGTATTTGTCCTGTTTTAAAGTCATCCCCACGGCCGCAGGGGGGACAGCTTTTCTCCGCGATGAGCGGAGAGAAGCCCTCCCCCTTCACATTGTCCGGAAACCGGACAGAAGATTGTGCTAGCACAATGTTTTATGGCCGGACCGCGGGCAGCAAAAAGGCCGGACGGAAAACCCGTGCAGTGGGGACTGCTCGGCCGGTTTTTCAGGCGCTCTGAAAAACCGCAAACCGGCTGAAAAACCGGCCGAAAACCCTTGCCGTGGGGACATGCCCTTAGTGCGACATGTATGAACCTGGTGCTGAATCACCAGTTCTACCACTGTTCTTAATAGTGTACAATCCAACAGCATGTATGAAACTGTAAAAGTCTCACAGTTCTTTATAAATGATTCCCGTTCTACCCCGAAAGTAGAACGGGACACTCTACTACTCTGGAGTGAAAATACCCTATATTTGGCACATTCAAAAGTGTCCTTTCTGACTCTGATTGCACCAAGTTTCAGCATATGATGGTTTATACACCTATAGAATAGGGCTACAACAGTTTGCTTGGCTCAAACAATGTTAAAATAATATGGTGCAGTCACGTTCATACATATTGCTCTTAGAGTGATATTATAAGCTTAAAGGGGTTTTGCCATTAAGTAAAATTGACGTGGGAAGCTTGCAAATGAAATAAACATTTTCACCATTCATCATTATTATTAAAAATTCTGGACCGTTTTTGTTTTAGCTGCTCCCTTAGTGATCCATTGTTTACAGCTCATCTCCAGGGGATACGACCAGGGCTGAGAGCTCCTCACTCCTGGTCAGACATCACCTATCCTCTCAGGTACCTACTGAATGTTCATCTCCAGGTGCAGTCATTCTACTCCCGTCCTGTGTATTCCTTAGTAATTAGTCAAACAGTGAAAATAAATAAAAGAGAAACCTCAATGAGGTCTGTGCATTGATAAAGAGGAAAAAATCAACACAGGTTTGGTTCCTGCAGAGATTTGAACCTAGGACTCTTGTGCCTGGAGGCACCTCTCAGCTACTCACAATGCTTTACATAAACAGACCTTTCTTTGACTACAGACAGGAAAGGCCTGGTGATGTCATCCTGCTGGGTCACATGATATGAAATTCAAACAAATCACACACGCCCCCTTCTGAGCACACAGAGCTGAAGAGATGGATACAGGAGGTATGAAATTAGATTATGGCAAAAACCCTTTATTCCATTAAGCTGCAGTTGCAACTGATCTTCCATTAAATTTCAGTTGCAACTAAGGCACTTGTCACTTGTTTTGACCTCCAGCTCACAACCTACTCAATGGCCACATCCTCCATTACCGTCACGTGCTTCCACCTCACTTGCTTCTAGTGCCAAAACACTGCACTAAATACAGCACGACCAAAAGTTTGGACACACCTTCTCATTCCAACAATTTTCTGTATTTTCAGGACTATAAAAATCTTAGATTCACACTGAGGCACAAAAATG